>PVJX010034456.1:0-18930 GCA_004027295.1 Dolichotis patagonum | reverse complement strand
GGTCTGTATCGAGAAGTCTGCCGTGATTTTGATGGGTTTTCCTTTATAGGTGATCTGTTTCTTTTCTCTGATGGCTTTTAATATTCTGTTCTTATATTGAATTTCTGGGATCTTGATTATTATGTGTCTGGGTGTAGCTCTGTTTGGGTTGTAGGTGCCTGGAGTTCTGTATGCTTCATACCTCTGCATATCATTTCTTTTTTCTATGCTTGGGAAATTCTCCTTAATAATTGCTGTGGATAGCCTTTGTAATTCCTCTGGTTTGATTCCTACTTCTTCATTCACATACTTTATTCTTAAGTTATAGATCCTCTTGTCATCTTCCAGTCTTTGTATCTTTACTGTGTGCTCCCTTGTTATTTTTAAGAGATCTTCCCTTTCATGACTCCACATTGCAAGCCTGTGTTCAATTTTTGATAGTCTATCTTTGGTTTCTTTCAAGCAGTTTTGCCAGCTTTCTATCGAGTCTTTAGTTTCCTGATAATCTCTTTGAATCTGCTTCATAAATTCTAGGTTTTTCCTGAATTCTTCATTAAATTTTTTTCTGCATTTGTGTTCCTCCATCCTTCTGTGTCTTCTTGAGAGGTGCCCAGCCCTTCTTTTATTAATCTACTTATCTCTTGTTTAATTTGAATTAATATTTCAGTTTTGGTCCTGCTTATGAGGTCCTGAAGATATCTCTTTATGTCCGCTAATGCTGTGTTTGATGTTGCATTTTTGCTGCCCTCAGTCTCTTTTGTATTTACCTCTCCTGGATCAATGTTCTCAGGGTTAGGGGCTGGGAATGTTTTCTTATTTCTCCCTTTCGTCATGTTTTTGGTTCCCTCCATACAAGTGTACAGTGTAAATCCCAGTCCCTTTTCTTGTTGGTTAAGGCTCCTCTAGAGGGCACAGGCTAGGAGCTTTAGCCCTCTTCAATAGGTTATCACAGATTAGAGTTCACCCACGGGCAGTGTGCGCTAGCTCCTCCCTTCTGGGCCAGTCAACCTTTGCAGGCCTTCACTGCATCAATGTGCACTGATCTCAAGGAAGTAACTGGGTCCCCACCAGGGGTGCAGCCTAGTCCAAACAGATTCTACCAATCCGCTCGGCAAGGGGAGCAACCAGCTGAAGCCACTTCCTTATGGAGTTAGGGCTGTCCTGCCCAAATCCAACATGTCATCCAGTCGGTTTCCCTTTTCCCATGGGAGGGACTTATTCCCCATCACTCATCGAGTCCCCGAGAACTGCTGGGCTCCCCAACCTCCAACTTCAGCGCATCTGCGGTGGGAATTCACAGTGCCTCTGGGTGGGTCGTGTGCAGAGCCGGTCCTGGTGAGCTGCACGCAGAGCTGTTTAGCTCTGCATTCCAGCGGCTCAAGCCAGTCACTTCGGCATGGATCGCTTGTTCAGGTCGGGCAGGAATTTAGGTGGCTCAAGGAGGGCGCCGTGCTTGCTGAACTTATCTTCACTAATAGTAGCCCCAGGACCTCATATTTGAGCGGCTTTTTGCACTTTAGTTTCTTCGTGGGTTGTGAGAGTCTATCTCTCTCTGTTTGGGTCTCTCCAGAGTGTTTTATTCTGGCATTTGGGCTTTCTCTCTCAGAGAGGGTCTCTCTCCTGCTACCTACCAGTCCACCATCTTGTCTCAATCTCTCTCGGCCTGATGTTTTTTAATTCTTTATATGTTCTTGATATAAGTCCTTTGTCTGAGGGGCTGATGGTTAAAATTTTTCCCATGCTGTGGCTTCTCTTTTCAAACTATTTATGATTTCTTTTGAAGTGCAAAAACTTTTCAATAATATGATATACATTGTTGAGTTCTTGAAGTGATTCACATGAGGTTTTCATTTTGTTAATGAATTTTCTGCCTACCCTTATTTCTCCAAGACTTCTACCTACCTTGTCTTCCAGTAGATTTAGTACTTCTGTTTTAATATTTAGATCTTTGATGTATTCTGACTTTAGTACATGGTGATAGGCATGGGTCTAGTTTCAGTCTTTGGCACATGGAGAGCCAATTTTTCTAACACCATTTATTATAGAGGCTGTTGTAGTCAGAGGTTGTGCAGAGAACAATTAGAATCAGGATATGGCATTTACAATATTGTTTTATGATGGTCACCCAGAGTTTACATAAGAAAATGCAGGAAATCTATCCACAACACCAAAGACATAGAATATTTAGCCAAGGACCTAAATCCCACAGCAGTGTCCCACATGAATCCAGATGAATACCCAGAGCTCATGACAATGTCTCCCATGAGTCCAACTGGAGATCTAGAGCCCACAAGAAGGACTCATGCCAGTCTCTTTTATGGATCCATGCTGGGAAGGCCCAAAGGTCAGTGGTGGAAGCTAGGAAGTCTATGCCAGCAGGGTGAAGGAGCTATGCTGGTAGGTTGAGGGTTCTATGCTGGAGCTGAGAAGTCACACAACAAAGACCAAAGCTGTCCTGAAAAGTACCACAGCCATCCTCAGTTACATACAGGCCCCGAGCTCCTCCAATGACAAGCACAGTCAAGTATATGCCAAGAAGCTACTGTGATGAGTTCATCCTGGAGATTAAGTGGCACAAGTCTTCCCCTCTGGAGCCAGGAAGCAATGCTCAGTGTGAGGACCAGAGCTTCTCCAGGAGAACCAACAGCTCAAATGGCAACATGTGGGAGAACCAACAATGCCTCAACACCTCAACACTCCTCAATGCACTAACCTTTCCTTCTCCTTCTCCATGTCTCACTTTATTCTGGGAACTTTCTTCAGGTGAAACATCGGTGCTCAGCAGCATGGTGATTTAATTCCACTGGCATTAAGTTGACCACCAGTTTTTAATAACAGAGGCTATCTTTCTTCCAGTGAACATGATAAGCCCCTTTGGCAAAAAATGTCTTTGTAGTTGTGTTTGCATCTTCTAATCTGTTCCACTGATTCTCAGGTCTATTTTATTACCAATACCATGCTGATACTATCATTGTGGCTTTGTAGTATAATTTCAAGTCAGGAATTGAGATGCTTCCTGCTTTGCCTTTGTTGCCCAGAATCATCTTTACCATTCTAGATTTCTTCTGTTTCCAAATGGATATTAGGAGTGTTTTCTTTAGATCTGTATGGTATGTTAATGGTATTTTGATTGAGATTGAATTAAATCTTTATAGTAGTTCTGGGAGTATGGCCATTTTCACAATGTTGGTTCTTCCTAGCCAAGAGCAAGGAATATCCTTCCATTTTCTAATATCTTCTTCAATCTCCTTTTTTATGCTGGCAACTCCTTTTTTACTGTAGTGTAATTTTCAGCATGTAGGTCTTTTACTCTCTTGGTTAGGTTGATTCCTAAGTATCTCATTTTTTTAGATGCTATTGTGAAAGGTAGTATTTCCATGATTTCTCCTCAGTGAGTTGTTTGTGTACAGGAATGCTACTGATTTTTGAGCATTGAATTTGTATCCAGCTACACTGCTGAATTTGTTTATTACCTCTAGTAATCTTTTAATGGAGTTTTTTGGGTCTTCTATGTAGAATACCATGTCATTGGCAAATAGTACTAATTTAACTTTTTCCTTTCATATCTTTATTCCTTGTATTTCCCTCTCTTGTCTGATTGCTCTGGCCAATATTTCCAGAACTGTATTGAATAGGAATGGTGATAGTGGCCATCCTTGTCTTGTTCCTGATTTTAGAGTGAAAGCTTTCAGTTTTTTCCCTTTAGTATAATGTTGGCTGTAGGTTTGTTATAGATGGCCTTTATGAGATTGAGGTAGATACCATGTATTCCAAGTTTCTGTAAGGTTTTTATCACAAACAAATGTTGGACTTTATCAAAAGCTTTTTCTGCATCTATTGAGATGATCATGTGGTTTTTGTTTTGGGCTCTGTTGATGTGATGTATTACATTTATTGATTTGTGTATGTTAAACCATCCCTGCATTACTGGAATGAATCCCACTTGGTTGTGACCTATAATCTTCTTGATGATTTGTTGCATTGTATTTGCCAGTATTTTATTGAGAATCTGTGCACCAGTGTTCATTAGTGAGATTGGCCTATAGTTTTCCTTTTTGATTGAGTCTTTCTCTGGGTTTGTTATCAGAGTAATACTTGTCTCCAGGAATGATTTAGGAAGGTTTGCTTCTCTTTCAATTTCATTGAAGAGTTTAAGGACTATTGGCATCAAATCATCTTTAAATTTCTTGTAGAATTCAGTGCAAATTCATCAGGACCTGGGCTTTTCTTTGTTGGTAAGTATTTAATCACATTTTTAATTTCAATAGCTGATATTGGGTTGTTCAAATTTGCTATATCAAAAAAATTGCTATATCTCCTTGATTGAGCTTTGGTAGTTCATATGTTTGTAGAAATCTGTCCATTTCCTCTGTGTTTTCCATCCTATGTGAGTAGAGATTTTCAAAGTAGGTTTTCATGATCTTTTGAATTTCCATGGGGATCTGTGGTAATTTCCTTCTTTTCAGACTTTACTGTGTGAATTTGGGTTTTATCTTTCTTTTTCTTGATAAGGTTAACCAGAGGTTTATCAATTTTGGTTATTCTCTCAAAAAACCAGGTTTTTGATTCATTAATTCTTTGTATTTTTTTAGTTTTAATTGTATTAATTTCTGCTCTGATCTTTACAATTTTCTCTCTTCCATGAGCTTTGGGTTTAACTTCCTCTTCTTTTTCTAGAAGCTTGACGTGTAGCATTAGGTTATTTATTTGTGCTCATTTTGTTTTCTTGATATGACAATTTATTGCTGTATATTTCCCTCTTAGGACTGCTTTCATTGCATCCCACAGATTACAGTATGTTGTTTCCATATTTTCATTGAGATGTAAGTATTGTTTTATTTCTTCTTTAATTTCATCTATAACCCACTGGTTATTGAGAAGGTTGTTATTTAATTTCCATGTATTTATGCAGTTTTACAATTTCTTTTGCCATTAATTTCTAATTTCAGTGCACTATGGTCTGATAATATGCATGGAATAATTTCAATCCCTTTGCATTTACTTAAAAGAATGTTTTGTGGATTATTATATGGTCTATTTTGGAGAATGTCCCATGTGCAGCTAAGAAGAATGTATATTCTGATGTGGTTGGGTGGAACACTCTGTAAACATCTACTAGGTCCATTTGCTCACAGGTATGACTCAGTTTTATTATTTCTTTGCTGACTGTTTTTCTAGTTGATCTATCTGTTTGTGACAGCAGGGTATTAAGGTCCCCTGTTATAATTGTGTTCTTGTGTATTTGCTTTTTTAAGTCCATTATTATTTTCTTATATAGTTTGGTGCTCCAGTATTTGGTGCATATATTTATAATTGTTAGCTCTTCCTCTTGAATTTTTTCACTTTATATAGTGACCTTCCTTGTCTCTTAATCATTTTAAGTTTGAAGTTTACATTGTCTGCAAACACAATAGTTACTCCTGCTTTTTTCTGGGTTCCTGTTGCATGGAATACTGTTATCCATCTTCCAACTTTTAATCTATGAGTTTCCTTTTGGGTCAGATGTGTTTCTTGTATACAGCATATTGTGGGATCTTGTTTCTTGATCAATTCTGTCAACCTATTTATTTTGATAGGTGAATTGAGGCCATTTACATTTATGGATATCACTGATATGTACTGGCTCAACTTTGCCATGTTATGTTCCAGTTGTTTGTTTTCTGCTTTCCCCCCTTGTTTAATTGCTTGTCCTGCTTGGTGGTTTCTTTCTGTTGTTGTTCCGGGGATTGTGGTCATTTATATCTCTATCTAGTATGTCTTTCGACTACTAGTGTTGGTTTGGTGGACATGAATTTATTCAGTTGTTCTCTGTCACAGAAGTATCTTTTTTCTCCATTAAATTTGAATGAAAGTTTTGCTGAGTATATCAGTCTGGGTTGAAAGTTGGTTTTTTTTAGGGCTTTAAATACCTCACCCCAAGCTTGTCTTGACTTGAGGGTTTGTGCTGAAAGGTCTGCCATGATTTTAATGAGTTTTCCTTGATAGGTGAGTTGTGTCTTTTCTCTAACAGCTTTTAGTATTCTGCTTTTATACTGTATGTCTGACATCTTTATTATATGCCTTGGTATAGATTTATGTTAGTTATGATGGTTTGGCAGTCTATTTGCCTCACTTACTCACATATCAGATTTTTTCCCATGGTTGGGAAATTTTCTGCTATTGCTTCTGTGAATATTTTAGTTATGTCATTTGTATTGAATCCTCCATCTTCACTGATGTCTATTAGTCTTATATTGTTTCTCTTAGCATCATCTTGAAGTTGCTGGATTTTCCTTTCATGCTGTTTTGTTATTTTTGAAAGTTCTAGGCCTTCATGATCAGCAATTGAGATCCTGTCCTCAAGGTCTGAAATTCTTTTTTTTAATTTTAAAGAGGGTAAAGTTAAACACAACAAAACAAAACAGAACACAAGAAAACAAAGTAAGAGACATAAATTTCAAAGCAAGACAATCAGAGATCTTCACTATCTATCATATTGTCTCTTGTTTTCCTCAAAATAGTTGTCCATATCTTCACATACAGAAAATTCACATGAAACAACATAGTATGGAGCTGATCTGAACAGGATGAGGAAGGTGTATTAGGTCTTCAAGACCAGACAATATGGAAGCCAACAATGGCTGTCATAGTGTCTCTTATTCTCTTCAAAACAGCTGTCCATTCCTTCATGTATGTTGAACTTAAACAAACAAAACAGGCTAAAATCACTCTGAACAAAGAATGATAGTATTGCTAAATTTCATATCACGACACTTTGGAATCAGCACTGGGTACTGTAGTGTCTCTTTTCCTTCAAAGTAGTTGTTCATTTCATCTAAACAGAGTGCTGAGAATAATGTAGATTTTAAATACTGTTACACTATTAACAATATTTTCTGCCTTCTTTTATTAGACTATTTCTCCACTTTCACTCCCACAGGGTACCCTACACATTTTGGGTCCCACTAACTCCCTCAGTTTTTAGACTAGGGTGAGCAACCTGCTATTTACCCTAACTGGTTCTGAACCTTCTGGCTCCTGGTCTTGATCTCGAGTTGTACTCTTTTACCTATAAAAGCCTCAAGGTTTTCCTTCATTATACTTGAGTAGTTCACTACTGTACAAAAGTATCTTGTCCTTTCAACCTATCTGCAGGTGCTGGTTGAGTTGCCCCTATTTCTCTCTGGTTCCTTGTCACATAGAGCATTGTTTTCTCATATTCGACTTTCTACCCATGAACCCTCTTTCAGGTTAATTATTTTTCCAATACAGAGCATCTCGTTGGACCCTATCTCTTGATCTACTCTGCCTGTGTTTCTTTTTGTTAGTATAAAAAGGCCATCTATGTTAGAGATTACAGCCAACTCTCTCTGCCTCATTTCTGCTATTCTATTTTTCTGCCACTGGTTGTCTATTTTCCTCTTTCATTCCACTGTCTGCCTCATTCGTTGAAGCCTCTCTGCCACTGTTTCTGAAATCCTAGGGGTTTTTTTCTCTCTTTTTAGAATGCCCTTCAGTATTTTTTGTAGAGTTGGATTGGTGGTCTCGAATTCCCCCAGTTCCTCTTTGTCATGGAAGCATTTTGTTTCTCCATTAATTTCAAGAGACAGTTTTGCTGGGTACGTCAGCCTGGGCTGGAGTTTATTTTCTTTCAGGGCTTAGATTACTTCACTCCAATCTCTTCTTGATTTGATGGTCTGTGCTGAGAAGTCTGCCATGATTTTGATGGGTTTTCCTTTATAGGCGATCTGTTTCTTTTCTCTGACAGCTTTTAAAATTCTGTTCTTATATTGAATTTCTTGGATCTTGATTATTATGTGTCTGAGTGTAGCTTTGTTTTGGTTGTAGGTGGCTGGAGTTCTGTATGCTTCATAAATATGCATATCATTTCCTTTTCTTATGCTTGAGAAGATTTCCTTAATTATTTCTGTGAATAGCCTTTGTAATTCCTTTGTTTTGACTCCTTCTTCTTCATTCACATTTTTTATTCTTAAATTATAAATACTCCTGTTGTCTTCTAGCCTTTGTATTGTTACTGCCTGTTTCCTTGCTATTTTTAAAAGATCTTTGCTTTCATGATCACATATTGCAAACCTGTCTTCAAGTTTTGATAGTCTATCCTTAGTCTCTTTCAAGCAGTTTTGCCAGCTTTCAATGAAGATTTTAGTTTCCTGGTAATCTCTCTGAATCTGCTTCATGTATTCTAGGTTTTCTTTATATTCTTCATTGAACTTTTCTCTCCTTCTTTTGTGTTCCTCCATTCTTCCATCTGTGTCTTCTTGAGAGGTGCTTAGCATTTCTTTTATTAATCTACTTATATCTTGCTTAACTTGAATTAATATTTCAGTTTTGAGCTCATCTACAAGATCCTGAAGATATCTCTTTATGTCCGCTGATGCCATGTTTGATGTATGTTTGCTGCCCTCAATCTCTTTTGTATTTATTTCTCCTGGATCAATATTCTTGAGGTTGGGAGCTGGGGGCTTTTTCTTACTTCTTTCTCTTGCCATGTCTTTGGTTCCTTCCATACAAGTGTACAGTGGAGTTCCCAGTCCCTTTCCCTGTTGGTTACCGCTCCTCTGAAGCACACTGCCTAGGGATTTCTGCCCTCTCCAGTCTGCTGTCAGCCACTGAGGTGTAGGCAGGGGCAGTGTATGCTGGCCCCTCCCCTCCAGGCCAGTCAACCTTCACAGGCCTTCACTGTGTCAGTGCACACCACATTTAAGGAATAGGTTTGGGACTACTTATTGGGTCCCAATCAGGTGTGTGATGGAGGCCAAGCAGATCCCACCAATCTACTCAGGGAGTGGAGCAACCAGCTGAAGTCCCTGCCATTCCTAAGTTGGGCCCCTCCTGCCAGACTCCAACATGTCGTGCAGTTGGTCACCCCTTTCCCGTAGGAGGGTCTTATTTCCAGTACTCACCACTAGTCAATGCTGGTCCCTCTCTGGTTCTGTTCTCTGTTGGGCTCCTGGGCCTCTGATTTCAGCACATCAGTGCGGCTGCAGTGCAGGTTCACAGCAGCTCCATGTGAGTCATGCACATGGGGCAGCTTAGCTCCACATGCGGGGCCACTCAAGCCAGTCGCATCAGCGTGGGTTCGAGTGCTCAGGCCAGACTTGGCGAGAGCGCTATAACCACTGCTCTTAGCTTCTGTAATGGTAGCACCTGGGACTTCGTATTTGAGCCCTTTTCCCTCAATTTCTTCCTGAGTCGAGAGAATCCATCTCCCTCTGTCCAGGTTGCTCCAGATGTTTTATTCTGGCATCTGAGCTGTCTCTCTCAGAGAGGCTTCTCATCCTGCTACCTATCGATCTGCCATCTTTAGCTCCTCAGGTCTGAAATTCTATCCTCAGCTTCATTTAAATGGTTTTTCCAGATTTCAATAGAATTTTTTTGTTCCTTGGATATCTCTGTGTTTGTTTCATGGATTCTGCTTGTTTTCTATATTGTTAATTCAAGGTTTCAATCATGCTCTTGTACTTTTTTATCTATTTCTTCTCTAACTGCACTTAGCAACTCCTTTACTAAGGTTGTTATTTCTGTCTTTACATGGGAGATTATTTCTAATTTGATTTTCTCTGTAGCCTCATGTATTTGTCTTTTTATTTTACTTGCTATCCTTTGAGAGATTTCTGGTGTGTGACTTTTAAAGTCCTATATTTCAATGTCTCCTTTACTTGCTCCTGTTGGACTAGATGTCTGAGATTGGATTTTGCTTTTTCATTTTGTCATTTTCACCTTTCAGGCTAATATTTGGTCTTTCAGTCCCACTAGTCTCACCTATCAGTAGTGTGTATCTTAAGGTCCTACTGTGTAATTGATGCTTGTCCAACTGCTGGGTCCAACAAAAAAGAGGTGGGCCAGACACCTGAGTTCCTTCTGCAGGGCCTGTTGGGTGAGTCCTATATTCTTCCTAGGCTGACAAACTTAGGAGTTTTTATGTAAATCAGACCTTAGTTCCTGCTGTTATTATATCTTCAGGTTGTTCCAGGTCTTACCAGATCTCCCTGTCTATGGTGTTTGTCCAGCTGGGACTCTACTGTGTCACTGGGTGTCTCATAAGCCCTTTTAATTTTCTCCAGGTTAGGAGAGGCCTTGTTGGAACTCTCCTCAACCTACCTGATGTTCTCTATGTGAAGGAAGAACTGACCCACACACTTGCCAACATTGCCAAGGTTCTACTTCTGGAGGGGGCTTGGCTATTGCTCCTGTTTACCCACTTAAGATGGCAAACTGTATTCCTATTTGAGGGACAAACTCACCAACTGATGGAAGCCTGCTGAGGTCTTCTGTTTGGATGAGGCGTTACTGAGTCTGTCATTGTCACAGCAAGGTTAATCCACTTCAGTCCAAGTTTCTGAGAGGAGGGTGAGCCAAAGATCAACAGCAATACCAGGTCCAGGAGGTGGGGGGTCCCAGAGGGCAGTGGTGGGATGGCAAGGGCATAGAGCCCTGCACAGTACTGATGGTCCTGTGTCCCAGTGGATGGCTAGAAGGTGGGGGAATGGAAAGGGTGGGTTTGGGAGGGCCCAGCTTTGTATGCCACTGAAGGTCCTGTGTCCCACCATGGACAGTAGGATGGCAGGAACATGGAAAGGCAAGTTCAGGGGCTCTGGCCTTGCTTACCGCTGATGGTCCTATGTCCCATGGCAGACAGCTGGAAGGCAAGGGCACAGAAGGGTGAGGTCCAGGTGCTCAGCGTTGCACACTGCTGATGGTCCTGTATCACACAGCAGACAGCTGGAAGGTGGGGACTAGCCTTACATGCAGCTGTGTCCTGCTGTGCATGGCAGGACAGTGGGGGTGCAGGAGGGCAGGCTCAGGGGACCCAGCTCTGCATGCAGCTGAAGATCCTGTGTCCCATGATGGATGGCTGGAAGGTGGGGACACAGAAGGGGAAGGATGGAGGAGGCCAGCCTTGCAAGCCCTTGACAGTCCCGTGTCCCTCAGCAAATAGCTGGAAGGCAAGGGCTTGCCCTATCATCTTGTTTTGAAAACCTATATGGCTATTGTCTCTGTTTTTGTTGTTTTGCTTTTGTTGTTTCTATTGTTGTTGTTCCTTTGTTTGCTTCTCGATTTTGTTGTTTTTCTCTTTAAAATGAATGAATAGTAAAAGAAAAAGCCATTTTCAAAAACTCTTTAAGTTTTTATATATTTCAAATTTATAAAATAAATTATACTAAAGATTTCATTTTAGTTTATATTACATACTTGTATGAATATATTTCCCATTAATAACTACTGAGAATTTAAAGGGATCATCTAAAACACCTGATCAGAAATTGCACATACCTATTCTAAGAGAGAAAAATCTTGACATTAAAAATGATACACCTGTGAAAACAAGCTCAACACTTTGGTTAAAAAGGTTTTAATTTTTAAATTTACTTTCTTTCTTTTCTGTTTTTCATTTTAAAGAAACAAGGTCTTATTTTGTTGACCAGGCTAGCTCTGAACCACTCTACTCAGGGGATCTTCCTGTTTCAACCTCCTGAGTAGCTGGGACAATAGATACATACCACCACTCTTGGCTTACATATTAAAGTTTTATTTAGAATTGTGTATTAGTTCATAATATTTACTATTCTTTCCACTCATGGTGTATATTACTGAAATATAAAATAATAAAAAAGCTTCCACCAGATCCAATATGGTATTTCCAAATAACATAAAAGTTGTCATTTCTATGATATTTTCCTGCCATGACATGTTGGAGACCATTATGAAGAGGCTCTGAGCAGGATTTAAAATTAATTGGCTTTCTATATTTATCTGTGAATCTGTCCTAGGCCTAGGCCCCTTGCTGATGTATAGTAAGTGAACCTCTATGAATCACTGGTCCTGGCTGAGGCCTGTGGTGGCCTGGATGCCAGAGACACTTCAAAGGGCAAGATAAGGCCACAGCTGAGGACTGGCTCCAACCCCAATTAAGTAGATAGAGACTGCAGTTACAGGCATCTCACTCCTGCAGTCTCACTCCTACCATAAATCTCATCATGGAGATAAGACAGGTCTCCTAAACTGGCATAATTTACTACTTGGAGAAGTCTTTGAAGTGACTCTTAAGGTCCTTCACATTTCCTGTGCTTTCCTCAGTATACCTGCTCTTTGTGTGAAAATGTAATAAATATGGGCAGCCCAGAGAAGCTCTTTGTTTTAGTCCCCAGAGTCCAGAGCTCTGTAAGAGGGTTTTGATCTTCCTAGAGCCCTAAAATCATACCATTTGTCTCATTTATTTAAGCCTTTACCATACTCTTATTTGGGAGATTGGAGATCTAGGCCGACCCTGATAATGACATAAAAATGTTAGGAAAACGTTGGTCTAAATTCAATTATCAATCCTTTCAAGGAAGCACTGAATAATATTATCTGTTTTTTACCTCTTCCCTACCCCCACCCTATCCCCCATGATTGTTTTGTTTTGTTTTGTTTTGTTTTGTTTTGTTTTTTGTCTTTTTGAGATAGAAGCTTGCTATACTGTTCAGGCTGAACTTGAACTCACTTTTCAGCCCAGGCTGGCCTCAAATTCACAGGGATCATCCTGTCTCAGCATCTCAAGTGCTAGGATTATAGGTGTGGACCAGCATGGTTGGCTCCCCAAACTTTTTTTCATTTTAAATAGGAAAAAGCAAAAATAACAATAAAACATAGTTTCAAAACATGTTAGTAGCAGAGTAACAATGATACACTGCATATTGTTATATTCATAGTAGTTGTTCAGAGTACAAGACATAGGCATGAAATAGAAAGTACAAAACTTTCTTATCAATGAACTAAGAAAAACTAGCTATATAACTATCTTAACTATCTTGTGCACATGCACATATTTTTCTTTTTCCCTCCTTTCCCTTTCCCCTTTCTCCCATTGCAGTTTTCTTTTGAATAATTCCTTCCCAATTCATAATATCTATTGTATATTTTGAATCTTTTTACTCTTTAGCTTCTCACACTAATGAGACAATATGTTTACACAATTGGGTCTGATTTATTTCACTTATGAGTATGGTCTCCAGTTGCATCCACTTACCTATAAAAGTTGCAAGTTTATTCTTGTTTATAGCTAAGTAGGATTCTGTTATATTTAAAAAACATTTTTTATCCATTCTTCTGTTGATGGACATTTGGGTTGTTTCCAAGATTTAGCTATTACAAATTATGCTATATAAACATGAGTGCACGTATATCACTGTGGTATATTTTTAATTCTGAAAAGATACCCAAAAGGGGAATAGCTATGTTGAATGGGACTTCTAATCCCAGTTTTTGAGGTATCCCCACACTGATTTCCACAGTGTTTACACCAATCTATACTCCCACCAGCAGTGGGAAAGTGTTCCTTCTTCCCCACAGCCCCTCCAGCATTTGTTAACAGTTGATTTCTTCATGATAGCCATTCTTTATGGAGTGAGAGTTTTTTTAACTTGCATTTCTCTAATGACCAATGGTGCTGAACATTTTTTCATATATTTATTTTCCACTTTTATTTCTTCACCTGAAGATTATGTGCTCATCTCAGATGCACATTTTTAGATAGGGTCTTTGAATTTGGGGATCTGATTTGTTTCAATTTTTTTATGTGTTCTAGATATAAGTCCTTTGTGTGAGATACAACTAGCTACAATTTTTTCCCAGTGTGGGTTGTCTCTTAGTCTATTGGTGATTTCTTTTGTTGTACAGAAGCTTTTTAATAAGGTGGGATCCCATTTGTTAATTCTTTGTAGTATTTCCCATGCTTTTTAAGAAGGTGAGATCCCATTTGTTGATTCTTTGTAGTATTTCCCATGCTTTTTAAGAAGGTGAGATCGCATTTGTTGATTCTTTGTAGTATTTCCCATGTGATCTCCCCAGACATTCCTGTGTTTGTCTAACATTCCACTACCTACTCCTGTTTACCACTCAGGAATTGACATTTATACCAATTTCCACTTCTTGACTGTCACATGGAATTTGAGAACATAATCAAACTATAATAAAGAAATTACGGTTCTATTTCTTATCACCTAAAATCAGTAAATGGTGTACTCTTCTGTCATAAGAAGAGCAAAAATGTTTATTATGGGCTCACTGTGTGTCTTTCCAAAGTGAAATGTTGAAGCCCTACCTCTCAATATGACTATGTGAAGAAATAAATGATTAGATGGGGACCCTTGGTCTTAGGAAACTGTTGGACAGGACTTCCTGTGATGAGCAAAAGAGGAGCTGCTTGACAAAAAATTATTCCAGCCTTTGTTCATTAATGGTCTCCCATAATCCCCATAGACTTATGGGATACATCCCAATAAACATTGTTGAATATATTACCATGATATGTTTACATTGATCATTGTCAAAAGGTTAAGTCTTCTATGGTAAAACAGTAAGACATTAAAAGATGATCTTGGTACAAAAATCAATTAATGGGCTAGAGGTTTAGCTCAGGCACATAATCACCTGCCTGGAAAGTGCAAGGTCATGGGTTCAATCCTTAGTATCAAAAAAAAAACCACTCAATTAAGAAACAAATGTTTTTATATAGCTCAGAAATCATTATTGCTAATTTCATGGTACATGAAATATATTGATGGCTTCAGATGTACAGACCTTAACAAGAGACATTATAGTAGCAATAGACGATTTCCTATTATCTTATTTTGAAGTCCTGTACCACTTTCACTGTTTTGATTGGCTTTATTCTGTTTTATTTTGTTTGGTTTTATTCTTTTTAAAATAAAAATAAATAGCCAGGCATGGTGGGACTTGCCTGTAATCTCAGCACTTGGGCAGCTTAGGCAGCAGAATAACTGCAAGCCTGGGCTACAAAGTGAGCTCAAGACCAGCCAAAACTGCAGAGGGAGACCCTGTCTCAAGAAGACAAAAATACTAATAAAATAAAATAACATGTACAGATCTTTGAAAATGTAAAACTGGGATTATTTATGGTGATAAACTTTTTATTTCAGATTTAGATATTTGGATATATTACAAATATATCTATCTAAATTATAAAAATATAATATAATAATATGTTATAATAATATATTATAACAATATAATATCTAGATATAATAGAAATGTGGATATTAGGTGATAAAAATCAGCATGATACTGGCACAAAAATAAAACAGACCTGAGGATCAGTGGAATAGATTAGAAGATGCAAACACTGCTACAAAGACACTCAGCCACCTGATATTTGAAAAAGGGGCTAAACATGTTCATTGGAGGAAAAATATTCTCTTTAATAACTGGTGCTGGAAAAATTGGCTTTCCACATGACAAAGACTGAAACTAGATCCATGTCTATCACCATGCACTAAACTAAAGTGAAAATGAATCAAAGATATAAATATTAAAACATAAACACTAAATGTGCTGGAAGACAAAGTAAGTAGAAATCTTGATGATACAGGAGTAGACAGAGAGTTCACAAACAAAAATCAAACTGCATGGGAAATAATTCCCAGAATCACCAACTGGGATCTTATCTTATTAAAAAGTTTTTGCATGTCAAAAAAGATCTCCAACAGAGTGAAAAGGAAATCTGTGAACTGGGAAAATATCTTAGCCAACCGTTCCTCAGACAAAGGACTTCTATCTATAAATATAAACAATTTTTAAAAATCAGCCCCCCAAAATTCAGAGATCCAATCCAAAAATGGGCAGCTGAGATGAATACACACTTCTTAGATGAAAAAATACAAATGGCAAATAAATATATGAAAAAATGTTAACTATCAGTGGTCATTTGGGAAATGCAAATTAAAGCAACACTGAGATTCCATCTCACCGCAGATAGAATGGCCAAGATCAAGAAATCAATCAATAACAAAGGCTTGATGGGCTGTAGAGAAAAAGGAACTCTTCTCCACTGTTGTGAGAGTGTAGACTGGTGCAATCACTGTGGAAGTCATTGTGGAGATATCTCAAAAAGCTAGGATTAGAGATTCAATTTGACCCAGCTATCCCACTTCTGGGTGTTTTCCCAGAAGAATTGAAAACATTGTATCACAGTAATATATGTGCACCCATGTTTACAGTAGCACAATTTGTAATATCCAGATCTTGGAAACAACTCAAGTGCCCATCAATCAAGGAACGGGCAAAAAAAGATGTAGTATTTTTATACAACTGAGTACTACTCAGCTATAAAGAAAGATTGCATTGAGACTTTTATAAGTAAATGGAGGCAACTTGAGACCATACTTATAAGTGAAATAAATCAAATTCACATGTGTAAATACCATACTGTCTCTCTAATGTTAAAAAACTGAAAAGTACATATGATCCAAAATCTACAATAAATACTGTGTAAGGATAAGAAACTGCTCAAAGGAGAAAAGTAATTGGAATAGGGGAAAGGAAGAAAGAAGGAAGGGAAAAGGAAAAGGAAAAGACATAAATTTGTATATATATACATACAACATATATACACATACAACAGCTAAAATGACTACATTACTAGTTGTATTAGTTATTGGAAAAGAAAAGTTAATATTCTTATGATTAGATCAATTTTACATGTCTATATCTGTTATTCTAAGCAGCCCTTTTGAAGGTAACAATACGCAATATTACAACCATTGTCAAATTCCTATCATCTTGTTTTGTAAGCCTATACCCTTATTTTATTTGGTTTGTTGCTGTTTGTTTGTTTGTCTCTTGCTTTTTGTTGCTCTCTTCTGTGACTTTTTTATCTTAAATTTAAAAAAAAAGATTCAGATGTTTGCCTTTCTCCTGCATTCCTGCTACTTGTAATGAGAAGTTTATGTCCATCCAGCATGAGGTCACTGTTCAAGAGATCATTTTTTAAGAAAGACTTACATGATATGTATGTTACATCTGTGCCACCACACTTAGAGATGTTTAGACATTAAACAATTCAGACAATGTCACATACTTCTTCAATGGCATCCCATTAAAGGACAACAAGTTAGGTGAGCACTTCTTATATACTAGACAGAGATGACTGACAAAAAGGCTCTTCTGTTCCAAGACAGATATTTAAATGTATTACAAAAATAATGTTATCCTGCATGTGACCCACTCAGAGGCACCGTGAATTCACACTGCAGCCATGCTGAGATCAGAGGTCGAGGAACCCAGCAGTTCTCAGGCACCAGCATCAACATGCAGTGAGTGATGGGAATAAGACCCTCCCGCGGGAAAGGGGCAACCAACTGGACAACATATTGGCGTTGGGCAAGAAAGTCCTAACTATAAGAAAGCGGCTTAAGTTGGTTGCTTCCCTCACAGAGCGGATTGGTGGGATCGGCTTGGACTGGGCTGGGACCCAGTGGGTCATCACAAATCAATTAATTCCCTGAGCATGGTGCACACTGATGCAGTGAAGGCCCACAAAGGTTGACTGGCCTGGAGAGGAGGAGCCAGTGTATACTGCCCTTGTTTGCACTTCACTTTCTGATAGCAGACTGCAGAGGGCAGAAGCCCCAAGCCTGCAAGGTCCAGAAGAACCCTATCCAACAAGAAAGGGGGCTGGGAATTACACTATACACTTGTATGGAAGGAACCAAAAACATGATGAGAGAGAAAAATAAGAAAAAGCCCCCAGCCCACAATGCTGAGAATATTGATCCAGGGGAGGTAAATATAAAAGAGATTGAGGGCAGCAAACATGCAACATCAAACACAGCATCAGTGGACATAAACAGATATCTTTGGGACCTCATAAATGAGATCAAAACTGAAATATTAATTCAAGTTAAACAAGACATAAGTAGATTAATGAAAGAAAGGCTGGGCATCTCTCAAGAAGACACACACAGAAGAAGGGAGGAACACAAAAGGAGAGCATTCAATCAGGAATATAAAGCAAACCTAGTATTCATGAAGCAGATTCAAAGAGATTATCAGAAAACTAAAGACTCCATAGAAAGTTGGAAAAACTCCTTGAAAGAAACTAAAGATAGACTATCAAAAATTTAACATAGGCTTGCAATGTGTGATCATAAAGAGAAGATCTCTTAAAAATCACAAGGGAGCATGCAATAAAAATTGGAAGGCTAGAGGAGGGCAAGAGGATCTATAACTTAAGAATAAAGCATATGAATGAAGAAGCAGGAGTCAAAACAGAAGAATTGCAAAGGCGATTCACAGAAATTATTAAGGAAAACTTCCCAAACATAGAAAAAGGAAATGATATTCAGATATATGAAGCATACAGAACTCCAGGCATCTACCACCAAAACAGAGCTATACCCAGACACATAATAATCAAGATCCCAGAAATTCAAAATAAGAACAGAATATTAAAAGCCATCAGAGAAAAGAAACAGATCACCTATAAAGGAAAACCCATCAAAATCATGGCAGATTTCTTGACACAGACCATCAAGTCAAGAAGAGCTTGGAGTGAAATAATTCAAGCCCTGAAGGAGAACAATCTCCAGGCCAGATTGATGTATCCTGCAAAACTCTCTCTAGAAATTAATGGAGAAGCAAGATGCTTCCATGACAAAGAGGAACTGGGAGAGTTTGTGACCACCAATCCAACCCTACAAAAAATACTAAAGGACATTTTAGAGAGAGCCAAATATAATACGAGCATTTCAGGAACAGTGGCAGAGAGGCCTCAGTGAATGGGGCAGACAGTGGAGTGGAAGAGAAAAATAGACAACCAATGGCAGAAAAATAGCATAGCAGAAATGAGTCAGAGAAGATTAGCTGTAATCTCTAGTATAGAGGGCCTCAAAATACTAACAGAGAGAAACACAGGCAGAGTAGATCAGGAGATAGGGTCCATTGAGATTCCCTATATAGGGAGACAGTGAGACCCAAAATAAACAGTGTACCCAATGGGAGTGAAAGGGGAGTAACTGTCTCAAAAAGGAAGGCAGAGGATATTGTTAATGGGGTAACAAGATTTAAAATCTACATTATTCTCATCACTCTGCTTGGATAGATTACATGCCACTCCAGTGTGTCTACTTGCACTAGACTTGAGGACATGGTCAGCTATCCCAAAAATAAGAG
>PVJX010034455.1:0-18906 GCA_004027295.1 Dolichotis patagonum | reverse complement strand
CAAGTGTACAGTGTAATTCCCAGACCCTTTGCTTGTTGTTTAAGGCTCCTCTAGAGGGCACAGGCTAGGAGCTTTAGCCCTCTTCAATAGGTTATCAGAGATTAGAGTTCACCCTAAAGCAGTGTGCGCTAGCTCCTCCCCTCCGGGCCAGTCAACCTTTGCAGGCCTTCACTGCGTCAGTGTGCACTGATCTCAGGGAAGTAATATTGTAGTGACTCACTGGGTCCCCGCCAGGGGCGTGGCCTAGTCCAAGCAGATTCCACTAATCCGCTTGGCGAGGGGAGCAACCAGCTGAAGCCACTTCCTTATGGAATTAGGGCTGTCCTGCCCAAATCCAACATGTCGTCCAGTCTGTTTCCCCTTTCCTGTGGGAGGGTCTTATTCCCATCATTCACCGCATGTTGATGCCATCCCTGAGAACTGCAGGGCTCCTGGACCTCTGATTTCAGCGCAGCTGTGGTGGGAATTCATGGTACCTCTGGGTGGGTCGAGTGCAGGGCCGGTCTGGGTGAGCTGCATGCAGGGCTGTTCAGCTCCGCGCTTCGGCGGCTCAAGCCAGGCGCTTCGGCGCGGATCACTTGTTCAGGTCGGGCAGGAATTCAGGCGGCTCGAGGAGGGTGCCTTGCTCGCTGATCTTATCTTCACTAATATTAGCCCCAGGACCTCATATTCAAGTGGGTTTTTGCACTTTAGTTTCTTCCTGGGTTGTGAGAGTCCATCTCTCTCTGTTTGGGTCTCTCCAGGGTGTTTTATTCTGGCATTTGAGCTGTCTCTCTCAGAGAGGGTCTCTCTCCTGCTACCTACCAGTCCACTATCTTGTCTTCCTCCATTTGGGTTGTTTCTAAGATTTAGCTATTACAAATTGTGCTGCTAGAAGCATGGGTGCACATATGTCATTGTGACATGATATTTTCAGTTTTTCTGGAAAAATACACAGAAAGGGACTAGCTGGGTGAAACAGGACCACTAATTCTGGTTTTCTGAGGAATTTCCATACTGATTTCCACAGTGGTTGCACCAGTCTACATTCCCATCAACAGTAGAGTTCTTTTTTCCTCATACCCCTGCCAGCATTCACTATTGGATGATTTTTTGGTGATAACCATTCATTGTGGAGTGAGACGGAATCTCAGTGTTGTTTTAATTCCATTTCTCAAATTACCAATGATGTTGAACACTTTTTCATGTATTTATTTGCCATTTGTATTTCTTCATTGAGAAGTATATATTTATCTTAGATGGTCTTTGAATTTTGGGGCTCTGATTTTTAAAAATTCTTTATATGTTCCAGGTAGAAGTCTTTTGTCTGAGGGACAGTTGGCTAAAATTTTTTCCCAACTTGTGTGTTTTCTTTTCATTCTATTGGTGTATAGATCTTTTACTTCCTTTGTTAGATTGATTCCTAAGTATTTCAGTATTTTGGATATTATTGTGAAGGGCATGTTTTCTCTGATTTTTCTCTCAGTGAGTTTTCTGTTTGTGTACAAGAATGCTATAGATTTTTGAGTACTGACTTTGTATCCAGCTATGCTAGTAAATTTGGTTATTACATCTAGAAGTCTTTTGGTGGAGTTTTGGAGTCTTCTATGTATAGTACCATGTCATCTGTGAATAATGGTAACTTCTTCCTTTCCTATTCTTATTCTTTTTATTTCTCTAACTTGTCTAATTTCTTTGGTTAATGCTTCCAGGTTATGTTGAATAGGAGCAGTGATAGTGGACATCCTTGTCTTATTCCTGATTTTAGAGAGAAAGCTTCATTTTATTCCATTTAGTATGATGTTGGCTGTTGGTTTGTTATAGATGGCTGTTATAAGATTGGGGTAAAGATCATCTATTCCAATTTTCTGCAGGCCTTTTTTTTTAAAAAAATCATGAATGTCTTTTGGACTTTATCAAAAGCTTTTTCTGTGTCTGAGATGATCATGCAATTTTTGTCTTTGGCTTTGTTGATACAGTGTATTACTGTCTTGGTTACTTTTACTTTTCTCTCACTGCTGGGATAAAATACCCAACACCCAAAATGAAGGAAGGAAAGGTTTATTTATTTTACAGTTTTGGAGATTTCAGTCCATAAGCAGCTGGCTCCGAGGCAGGGTGGCATGGCACTGGGACAACACTTCAAGGCAGCAGCCAGAGCAAAAGGACAGACAGAGCAAAAAGGGTAAAACAAACCTTTTCTCCTGGCTAATATTGTACACAGATCCCCCTGCTCCCAGGTGGGTGCAGCACTCACAAAATTTCCTTGCCCTCCTTTGCACAGGATGAGTAACAACCCTGGCTCCCTGCTGAGTCTCTCAATTAAACTTCTAAACTGCTCAAGTTGACACAATATATCAAGCATAACAATTACATTTATTGATTTTTGTATGTTGAACCATTCCTGCAATCTTGGGATGAATCCTACTTGGTCAAGGCATACAATCTTCTTGATGATTTGCTGCATTCTATTTCCTAGTATTTTATTGAGGATTTTTGCACTTATGTTCATTAGTGAGACTGACCTATGGTTCTCCTTTTTGCTAGGGTCTTTCTTTGGTTTTGGTATCAGGGTAATACTTGCCTCCAGGAATGAGTTAGGGAGAAATGCTTCCCTTTCAATTTCATTAAGGAGTTTGATGAGCATTGGTGTTAAATATTCTCTAAATTTCTTGTAGAATTCAACTGTCAATCCTTCTGGACATGGGATTTTCTTTGTTGGTAAGTTTTTAATTACATTTTCAATGTCATTAACTGGGTTATTCAGAATTTTTTTTAATTCAGAAGTTTTATATCTTTTTCATTTGACTTTGGTAATTCGTGTGTTTCTAGGAATCTGTTCATTTCTTCTGTTCTCTATCCTGAAGGTAAAATTTTTTATTTTGGTGAAAACCAAACCAAACAAAGCTGGATAAAAGAATCAAAACATAACTGTGAAAGCAATACAGGAATGCAAAACAAGACAATAAGAAATCAACAATGGCTACTATAATGCCTCTTGTTACCTTCATAAAATCAAGCAAAATAGAACAGAATAAAACCAATCAAAACAGTGAAAATGATACAGGACTTCAAAATAAGATAATAAGAAATCAACAATGGCTACCATAATGTATCTTGTTATCTTCCTTATAGCTGCCTAGGCCCTCAGATATAATAAAACAAAACAAAGCAATCAAAATGATACAGGACTTTGAAACAAGGTTATAGGGAATTAACAATGGCTACTAACTTTAGGAAAAAATCTCCCATGGTTGCTATATTGCATACGGTTATCCTCTAAATACGCAGGGCTGGGGGTTTAGCTCAGTGGCATAAGCACCTGCCTGGTAAGTGCAAGGTCATGAGTTTGATCCCTGGTACCAAAAACAAAACAAAACAAAACAAAACAAAACAAAAATGCAGACTACAATATAAGAATTATTATTATTATTTTTTTACTTTAGTAGCTCTCATCTCAGCCTGTGTTTCTCTGAATCAGCCAGTTGGTTATGGGGTGGGGGAGGGACCCTCAGCTCTTCTTAGCTCCCAGCATATGTGCTGGCTGGCTCACAGGAAGTGGTTGGCTTCTTGTTTCTCCTCCCAGCCCATGACTTCTGCTGGATCACAGGGAAGGGTTAGCTTCTTAGTTCTCCTGGCCTGCATGGCTTCCACTGGCTCATGGGAAGGGATTGGCTTCCTGTTTCTCCTCCTGGCCCACATAGCTACCTCTGGCTCACAGGAATGGGATGGCTTCTTAGTTCTCCTCCTGGCCTGTGGTTGTCACTGGCTTACAAGAAGGGACTGGTTTCTTGTTTCTCCTGCTGGCCCATGGCTGCAGCTGGCTCATAGGAAGGAGCTGGCTTCTTCTTTTTCCTTTTGGCCTGCATGGCTGCTGCTGGCTCACAGGAAAGGATTGGTTTCTTGTTTCTCCTCCCAGGCTACCACTGCTGCTGGTTCACAGAAAACAGTTGGCTTCTTGTTTCTCCTCCCCACCTGCATGGCTACCTGAGAGTAAAGATTTTTGAAGTAGGTATTGATGATCTTCTGAATTTCCACAGGATCTGTAATAATTTCACCTTTTTCAATCCTTTTTGCATGAATTTAATTTTTTATTTCCTTTTTGATAAAGTTGGCTAAGAGTTTATCAACTTTAGTTATTCTTTCAAAGTATAAACTGTTTGATTCATTAATTCTTTTTTTTGTTTTAGTTTTTTATTATTTTGAAGGTAGTGAAATACAACAGAACAAAGCCAATCGAGACAGTGCAGTGAAATTGGTACAGAACGTCACAACAGGTTACTGGGATAACAGTAATAGGTGCCATAGTATATCTTGTTATCATCACAATAGTTGTTCTTTCAATCAGGTATAGCAAAATCAAACCAAATACAGAACATCATAGAACTTATCAAAACAGAATATTGAATAGAGCAATACAGTTAATCAGAACAAAGCAAAATATTTGCCTTCAGAGAGATGGTAGAAGGAAATCCCCCTATTTGCTATATTGCATATGGTCAACCTCCCAAGAGATGCTCAGACCTCTGGCTCCCATTTGCTAATGGCGGGGGGAAGAGGGAATGGGAAGTTTGATTCTCAGTCCATGGTAGGCTCATGGCTGCTTACCAGGGAGGTGGGCTGGTTGCTTGGTTTCCCAGTGCCCTAAGTTCCAACATGGCGTGGATCTTGGGAGACACTGGCTGGTTCTCACCCTGAGAAGGCCACCGCTTGCCTAAGCCACGGCTGCTTACCAGGAAGGTGGGCTCCTTGCTTCTTATTAATTCTTTGTATTTTTTTAAACCTGTAATTGAACTCATGACCTCACACTTACCAGGCAAGCACCTATGCCATTGAGCTAAATCCCCAGCCCTTTTTATATATTTTTTGGTGTCTCAATTATGTTAGTTTCTGCTCTGATCTTTATAATTTCCTCTCTTCTTTTGACTTTAGGTTAAATTGCCCTTTTTTATTCTAATAGTTTAATGTGTAGCATTATGTTATTTATTATTTGTGCTTGTTCCATTTTCCTGATGTGAGAATTCACTGCTATAAGTTTTCCTCTGAAGACTGCTTTCATTGTGTCCTATAGATTCCTGTAAGTTATATTTGCATTTTTGTTTGACTAGAGATATTGTTTAATTTTTTCTTTCATTTTATCTGTGACTCACTGGTTGTACAGGAGGGTAAAACATCTCTTTTAAACAACTAGTTGAATGCTAAGATTGAGTTTATTTTGATAGATCCTATGGATCAATAGGAAACCAAAAATCTTACTGAGTCACCATATTTGATTTTAGAGCTTGTCTTTGAAGTTTCTTGTTTCCTGGAAACAAATCTGTAAGACTCTGCTCACCCTTCTATGTACTCTGTTTATTAACTTCTTTCATCCTGCCTTAGAGCAACTGAAGCAATAGGCTGAGTTGGTAAAATAGAGCTCAGCTAACCTCTGACCCTGGCTACATCTCAATTATTTGTGCTTTATGATGGAAAAATTGCTGTCTTTTCTTAGGGAGAGGCACACAACAGGAGTTGTTTAGTCTGGATGGTCATTCTTTCCTCATTTATAGGCAATTTCTGGGTATCTCTTCTTGTCAATGAATTAAATTTACTGGGGCAGAAGGTTCATCTGTAGTGGTTTTGTAGGTGACATGATTGTCTGACCCTCTGTAGCTTTGGATCACTAACCACAGAAAGAAAAGTCCTCTCCTTTGGCAACACTATATATCAATCCCACTCCCCCCCCCCATCCATTTTAGGAAATGCCAACTTGGAATCAGACTTATTTTTTCTTATAAGACTTACTGAAGTCTATAAGAAGTATCCAGCATGTGCTCTATTCTCTCTCTCTCTCTCTCTCTGTTTCTTTCTCTCTCCCACTCTTTTACAGGTTCTCTGTGTACTGGCTTCATTTGCTTAAACTCTTCCATATGGTTGCAGGGAGCACTGGGTTACCTCCTTATACCTCACAACAATGGAGAAAGAAAGATTCTTCCTTCTTGTTCTGGGAGGAAAATACTAGAGAAGGCTCTGATATTACCTGAATTGGACCAGTCATTGGAGCTGAGGGCAGGATCCTGTAATTGGCTCAGCCTGGACCACTTGTTTTTCTTGAGGCACCTAGGTGGGAAGGTTTGGTGGGCAGGCAAAGAAGAAGGCTTCACAATATATTATGTATCCTAGCACAGAGTTTTTGCCACCTTACCTTTCCGCTTTTTAACATCACTTAACTAACTCACAGGCCTGGAACATTGATATCCTCTGTGCCCTATGGTGGTAGGTGGTGAATTCCTGGTTAGCACTATGTTTTTACAGGTGGTCAAAAATAACTCAATACTTTCTGTTGGAGATCACTATGAAGCAGCATTGAGTAGGATTTAAAATTAACTAATTGGCTTTTTATGTTTACCTGTGAGTCTGTCCTAGACCTAGGCCCTTTGTCTAGTAATGAGAACTGATTCATAGTGAGTGAATCTCTACGAATCATTGGTCCTGGCTGAAACTTGTAGTGGCCTGTGATGCCAAAGATACCTCAAAGGGCAAGATAAGGCCACAGCTGAGAATGTCTGGTTCCAACCCTAATTAAGTAGATAGAAACTGCAGCTGCAGGTATCTAATTCCTGCTGTTTCACTCCTACCATAAATGTCATCATGGAGATAAGACAGTTCTCCTAAATTGGCATAATTTACCACTTTGAGAGGTCTTTGAAGTGACTCCCAAGGCCCTGCTCAGTTCCTACGTTTTCCTCAGTATCCCCTCTCTTTGTTGAAACTTAATAAATATGGGCCACCCAGAGAAGCTCTTTGTCTCAGCCCCCAGGGTCTCAAACTCTGCTAGAGGGTTTTGATCTTCTTGGAGTCCTAAAATCATACTACCTGTTCTCATTTATTTAAGCCTTCACAGTACACTTGTTTGGGAGATTGGGAATCTTTTGCAGGTCCCCAATAACTTTTGAAACTGCAACTGAGACTCTTATGTTTTCCTTTAAATAGTAAAAATAAAAACCATTATCTGTTAGCCTCAACCAACTTTCCTTTAAAGATATTGGCATTTTTTCTTGCTGATGCTGTCTCTCCAGCTTTGGAAAAACAGTCACGTTCTACTCAAATTATGTTTCTGATGAATGTGGTCCCTGGATATTCAGCTGGGACAGTGATCTACAAAGACAGCAATTGAAATGGCCGGTCATAGAAGCCACTAAATCATGCCCAAGTGCAGGTGTGTGATTAACAGCAGGTGCTTGGGAGTCAGCACTGGCAAATTGGAGTCTTCCTTTCTCTTTACCTAGATATGTTTTAGATTTCCTTGAAATTGAAATTTCAGCAGAAAGATAAACTTTGTTACAAACAGTCACTAATTGGACACAAAAAGTAAGCTGATTTTTAGGGGAGTTACTTTTTAAAGGCATAATACTTATCTTCCAGCTTGCTGCAAATCCCTCTAGACCAGAGAGGAGAGTTAATCTTTCTTCATACACTCACTCTTCCTAAACACTTTTGTGTAGACAGAGGGTATCTAGCTGCAGTGATTAGTATGAAGGCAGGTAAATGTGTAGAATATTGTCACCAATGGCTTTAAATTACATGTAGAAGAGATTCCCCTGGCTCAAGTGAGTGGAGAACGATAGCTGTGGAACAAGCCTTGATCTGGGCTTTAGTTCTCTTTCTGTTCAGATTAAATTTTCTTCAGGAAGAATCTTTATTACATTTAGAAACATTTAATTAAATGACTATTATGTGCTGGCACTCAGAAATAACAGTGAACCTGATAGATAAAATCCATTTTCTCATGGAGCTTTTATTTTAGGAGAGAATTCAGAACACAAACAAGTTAATAAGCAAGATAATTGGAGATGACCATAAGTTTCACGAAGGAAGGGAGATATGATAAAACACCTGAGCAAGAATTTTAGGGTAGGAAAGATAGGCAGAGGAGTGTGTGTGTTACTAATATAGGCTTGGAGATAAAGACAGATATGAGTTTGGAGCTCTTTCACTATTTTTCTGTCCTAAGCAAAGTTATGTTAATTTCTCTTAGTCTCATGTTTCTCATCTGGAAAATGGCGGTTACTAACTCTTTCACTAACCATTTGTGTGTCTTAAGCAGAGTTATGTTAATTGCTCTGAGCCTCATTTTTCTCATCTGGAAAATGGGTTGGTGCAGCTACTTCATAAGGTTAGTGTAAATATTAAATTAAAATATATAGCATACGTAATAAGTA
The DNA here is from genome assembly GCA_004027295.1 of Dolichotis patagonum. NCBI lineage: Eukaryota > Metazoa > Chordata > Mammalia > Rodentia > Caviidae > Dolichotis > Dolichotis patagonum. The sequence goes on along the minus strand of PVJX010034455.1, from coordinate 10,726 downwards.
CTTACTGTAATGCATTCTGACCATTGTCCTCTGGGTTGTGATAAAAGTTTGAATTTTCTCTTTAATTCTAACTTTCTGTTTTTAAAATTTTCTTTTTAAAAATAAGAAAAAAATCATTTTGGATTACTTTCCAACTTCCAAAGTCTTTCAGTGAAGTACAAGATGGATAATTGTCATTTCTACTTAACTCTGAAAACTTTTGAGCTGAGTGTCTTTAAATGTAAAGAAGCAGCCATAAATCTTGCAAAGTTCAAAATCTATTACCTAGGGATATGGTTAATATCTCCCATCTTGAAATGTAATTATCTTCTTAAGAACAGAGCTGGCTAAAGAAAGACTTGGCTGATTTAAAAAAATTTCCAAATCAACCGTTAAATCAACAGTTGTTCTTATTTTAATTAATTGCATGTGATCCCAGGTGCAGGTTTGATAACCAAAGCATTGTGGGATGAACCATCAAGTTTCCTGTTCTTTATATTTACATGTGAGAAGATTAGAATGGATGATTTTTTTTTTATACCAGGTGAGTCAGGGCCCCTGAAGCATGCATCATTCCCATGGACAACAGGGCTAGAATGCCTAGCCCCAGTGATCTGCAAAGCAGAAGCAGATGAAAAACTCTACTAAGAGGCAGAACCCATGTGTTGCGTTTCTGACCCAGCCACTTTCTTACTGTGTGAAATGATGTGTTATTTATGCCATTCCCTGGACAATATTTTAGGTATTTCCTGTCTGTAGATGTTACCTAAATCAATACCACAGAAGCTCAAATTCCTACCTTATAAAACCTCTTGGGTTTAAAGAACTTTGCTTAAATGTCTATAAGGGGAAGAACTTGTGAAAGAACTAATCTTACTTGTCAAAATACTACAGTTGGAAGTTAAGGGTGCCAATCACCGCTTTTGCATACTGTGTTTGAGCTTTTGCCAACTCAAAAACAGACAGTCTGAGCCATATGAGTTTGAAATGCAGATTTATTAGTTGCTCAATAACTGCTTCCCCTCCTTACAGTCCTGTTGGAATTGACTTAGCTCTGCTGAAGATCTTAGATCAGAAGCCCAAATATGGCTTCTTTGTCCTACCCTCATTGAATTCAGGCCCGTTGGATGCCAATTAGGGCTGGTAAGATTTATGCACTTAATCAGTCATGGGCATGGAAGCTGAGAATGGCAGCTTTACATCACTATAACAAAATGCTGGATATAAGTAACTTCCAAAGAGAAAAGATTTAGTTTGCTTTATAGTTCTGTAGATTCCTGCTCAAGATTGGGGGGGACCATTTCTTTGAATCTATGGTGGGCATATCAGATGGAATTGATAGGAAACATGTGACAAAGCAATAAAGATTATATCATCAGCCAGGGAACAAAGCAAAAGAGGAAAATTCTTGGGTCCCATAACCTTTGAGAACAAAATTTTAACACCTGGGTCTTTAGAGAACATTCAGTATTTAATCTGTAGCAGGCTGGCAGGCAGGCTTTAGTGGCAAGGACGATCACTGGTAAGCCAACTGCATAGTGACAAAAAGGAAAGGAGAGAGGAGTGAGTGTGTTAGTGCAGGAGAGAGAGAGAAGGGAAGAAAGAAAGGTGAGGAGTAGACAGTAAGAGAGGGAAGGGCAGGGCAGGGGAGAGATGGAGGAGGGCAGAAGAGGAGATGGATGATGAGAGGAAGATCCTTTATCTGTGCCTATGGGAAGAGCTGGCTTTGGGCAAGCTGTCGATTCTCCTCCCTCCCCTTTCCTTTTCCTTTTCTTTTTGGGTATCGATATCTTCATTTTGACCTTGTTTCTAGGCTTCCCACTCTTTGGCACTCCAGCTGGTCTGTTCTCTTAGGCTGTCTTATTCTCCAGGTACTTTCTGACCTTATAACTCCTGATCCATCCCTTTAGCCTTCTATTTATTTTCAAGAACTGGTTCTTGTCTGTTGTTCATGTTTGACTATGGTATGACATTTCTTTTTATGCAGTAATCTCTATTGTCTTATACCAAGTGGTAATTTACATAAGAATTTCAGGTTTCAGAGTAGGCAGGTATAGACAATGTTTTATTTACAGGAAATTTCTCAACCCCTCAAATCATGCACAACAAGACAACAGCCAGCTTTGCCTATACACAAAATTGTTCAGGACATACTCATTTCCATAGCTAGATTTTATTCTCACTTGGATTCCTGAAAAGTTGAATTAAATTGATTTCAAAATCCTTTAGGAATAAGAGGAACACTTCTTTTCTTAATATAAAAGCATCTAATTTATTGTGAGAAGGATTGAAGGGTGTTTAGTGTAAAGAAAGGGAACTACCTGGCAGGTGTGAATCTGCTTCTTATATTTGAAAAGCTGTTATTTGGGAAGGATTTTTTCTTTCATATCCAAAGGTTATGAGTTTAAATAGAAGTAGTTGGGGAGCTTTTCACAGGCTGACTTGCAGACATGGAAAGCTCTTCATCCAGGACTAGGTTGCCTTAGCCCCTTGACCTTGAAGATGTTTCGGGAAAAGCTAAATGACTGCTCACTGCAGTGCTGTGGGTGTCTCCCCCCATGTGTGGAGTGAGGTTAGACTAACAACTTCTGGGGCTCCTTTCCATGGTGAGATTTAATGGCCCTTCAGTGCCCTCTTTCCTCTTCTAGCTGTTCTGCTGCTTAAAAGCTGGAAGCATTTGAATTAAAGGACTAAGTCATCAATTTTTTATAGTTGTGAGATTTTTTCTTTTTCAGATAAAGTTTTATTTATTTTTATTGACAAATAATAATTGTATGACTCCATGAAGTACTAGGTTGTGCTTCAATGCATGTATACAGTGTGAAACAATCAAGTCAGATTAATTAGCATATACATCATCTGAAATATTTATCATTCTTTGATTTAGCTCTTTTGAAGTACACAATGCAATATTATTAGCTATAGTCACTGTGCTGTGATAGACACTAGATTTTATTCTTATAACCTCACTGTAACTTTGTACCCAATGACCAATGTCTCCAACCTCTACCCTTTCCTCTTTTACAAACCCTCCCACATCCTCTGGTAACCACCACCTTTCTATTCTCTATGTCTGTGCTTTCTTAAAGGCAAAACAATTCTTGGTGGCCTTTGCTATGAGATGTTAGAAAAAGCGTATAAATAGATCAGTGAGCCAAAGGATAGTGTCTCCTACATTGCAAAGGATACCTTACGATTGAAAGGTTTTTTGAAATTTGTCAGCTTACATCATAGTCTAATTACTTTTGATGACTATCGTTCTGTAGTTCCTAACACTCATGGTTCAATTTTTAGGTAAACCTTTAGTATTTGAAACATATATTAAAGGAACTGCATAAGTGTTAAATGTATAGCATAGTAAATTGCAACAAAATGAACACAGATAAAAAGGTATTACTCAGGAATAGAACTACATGCAAAAGCTTTCCTCACCCATCTGTATTTTTTTCCTCTTTATTCCTTGTCTTCTCCTCAAAGGTAAACACACCCTGATTTTTAACATTACAGGTAAGTTTTATTGGTTTTGTGTTTTATATAATATTTTGGTTGTCTCTTGTTCTTTATTACTTTATGTTCTTACAAAAGTGCAGTCCTTTACAGTATTTCTGGTCTTTTGTTTTACTTTAGCCATTTTGGTGGATATGTAAATATTACACAAGTTTCAAAGTTTTCATTCGCTGGATGAATAATGAAGTCGAATATGTTTACCAATGATTGTTAGTAATTAAGATATCTTTATTAAAAAAAACTCATTCATGTATGTTGCTTAATTTTCTCCTGTATTCTCCACCATGTAGACATTCTTTACATATGTGAAATACGAATTCTTTGTTGCTTTTTTTCCCTAATAAAAATATTCAATCTACTCAGTACCATGACTGAAAATAAATTTGTTACTTCTATTGTGGAAGTTCATCCTTGACATAAATTAATTTTCCCTAAAAGTATAGGCCTGTTTACACTTTCTTTTTGGCTTAGTTGTCTATTTGTACATTGTCTTAATTAATTTCACTTTGTAAATCTTGATCTGATAGATTCGCCGTCTGATAGAGTGGCTCTTCTCCTTTTGATTTTCAAATTTCTTGGCTATCCTTGGCCTTTTGAATTTCTACATTTTTAAAAATCAATTGCCAATTTCTAAATTTAAAACAAACCTGCTGCAACTTGGAGACAACACCATACACTAGTTACTCTTCTCATCTATTTTACAGGTTTCTTGGTAGAGGCCTTGTACTTTTTAAAAATTAGGTATATCTTAAGTGTTTGAAATTTTTGAAATCCAAGTATAATAGTAGCATTTAAATATTATTTTCCAATTACATTTTGGTACATATAATATTACAATTAATTTTTATTTTGGCTTCTAATCTAGTAAATTTGCTAAATTCACTAGTTAATTGAAATAAATTGTGTGTAAATCCTTTTGGATTTTCTATGTACATCATAATATGTGCAAGCTGTCACAGGAGTTTTTTCTTTCTTCTTTTGTTTCCTTTTTAGTGCTTTTGCTCCTCCCTCCCCCACTTCTTTCCCACCTCCCTTCTCTCCTCTCTTCCCCTTACAGTCATAGGTGTAATGGCAGCTTCCCCCCCCCCTTTCTTACCTCATCCCAGTCTTAGAGGAAAAGACTTTCAGCATTTTACCATTAAGTATAAATGTTTGCAGTAGGTTTTGAGTGTTTTAGGGCCGATACCCTGTTTCAAATTACAGAAGTTCTATTTCTAGTTTGTTGATTTTTTCTTTTTATTATGAATATTGAATTTTATAAAATACATTGTCGATTGTATTGATGATCACTAATTTTCTTCTTTATTCTGATAACATGGTGAGTTAAATTGCATTTCTGGAATAAATGCAACCTGGTTTGGCTTTCTATATTTCCTTAATTTTGATTTGAATGCACCTATACTAATAAGTTGATAAGACAATTTTGTACAAACAACTTTTATACTTTATATGAACTTTAGGGTAGGCTTGATGACAATTTTTTCCTCTTAGGTAGACTGAATATTTTTCCTACAGTCAGATGTATGCTGACAGCTTGATCAGACATTATTCCATTTAAATATAAGTAACATATCCTATTTTGTGGGTGAAGGACTCACAGATTTGCAGTTTATCTTCTCTGTAAAAACTTTATAGGATTAATGTATATTTGCACTTACAAGTTATATTAACTGGGAAAACAGAACACTTACACACCACTGGTAGAAATGTAAATTAGGATAGTCATTAGGGAAAATGGTATCGAGGTCCTGAAAATAGAAATAGAACTACTGTGTGATCCAGTAATCCTACTCTTGCATATATATGCAAAGGAACTAAAGTTAATATGTTTAAGAGCTATCTGCACCTCTATGTTCACTGTAGCAAAATTCACAATAGTCAAACTATAGAATCCAGTAAGTGATGAGTGGGCAGAGAAAATGTGTACTAGTCAGTATTAAAAGAGAAGAAAGTCCTGTAGTTTCCAACACCATGAATGAACCTGTGGCTAAGTGGGCTAGGCCAGGTACAGGCAGAAAAAGACTTCCCCTAACGTCTAGACTCTAAGAAAATTGATCTCATAGAAAGCAGAGAGTAGAATGATGATTACCAGAGGCTGATGTGTGGGTGGCTAGCAGGGAGGAGGAAAGAAATGGGGAAAGGTTGACCAAAGAGTACGAAGCTCAGATAGCAGGAGGAATAAACTTTGAGATCTACCACATGTTGAATTGATTATCGTCAATATAATGTATTACACATTTAAAAAGAAGTAAATTTCAAATGTCTTATCATAAAAATGTTAAGTAAAAGAGGTGATTTGATATGTTAATTAGCTTGATTTAATAGTTCTGCTTTTCTTACACATAGCAAAATGTCACATTGTATCTCATAAACATAGACAACTATGATTTATCATTTAAAATAGAGTTAGTTAAAAAAGAGAACCTAAAAAATATGAATGGATTTTATACTCCAACTGGAGTGTTGTTAGTTTTAAAATTATTTTTTTCTCCTGGAACATAGGAACGCAGTATTTAGATACCGGTTTAGTCAGGGTTCTCCAGAGAGATAGAACCAATAGGATGTATAGAGATCTAGGCTGACAAATCACAACAGGTAGTCAGCAAGATGGAGAACCAGGGAAACTGGCTCAGTCCAAGTCTAAAGGTCTTAGAGTCAGGAAGTAGATGGTGTAACTCAGGGTGAGGTCAAAGGTGCAAGAGACTTGGGAGGGTGTGGTGTTCCAATGATGGGAGTCCTGGAATCCAAAAGCCAAAGAGACTGGAGTTATGATATTCAAAGACTGGAGGAGAAGGGTATCCCAGCTCCAGATGAGACAGAATCCAAACTGGCCCCTGCTTTGGCTTTTTTTCCATCTAGTCCCCCTACAGACTGGCTGGTGCCTACCTGAATCTTCCCCACTCAGTTCACCTACTGACACCTGAAACTCTTCCATAACAGCCTCATGGACACAACTGGCATCTAAATTGTCCCCATTAAGTTCCAAACTACCAGGTTTTTTCTTTCAGCACAAGAGGGATGGAGAATAATTAATGCAATGGCTGGGAATACTTACAACTTTATTGGCTATTTGAGTATCTCTTAATTAAGTCAGGTCGATTTAACCATCAGCTGTGATTCAGCCATCAGAGATACAATGACATAATTACTATTTTTTTTTAGGACTACAGATTTTCAAAGGGAAAAGACCCCGGAAAACTCAACAGCCATGCCCTTTTATTCTCTTCTGTGTAGGTTGGTTATGATTGTAGGAAAGACACAATGGAGTAAGGACTTGAGCCGACACCAGAAACTTAAACTATATAGGATCTTTGTGACAAAATTAGGATATACAAGATCTTTGTGACAATTTCCCTTTCTTAATCTTTTTAATGTTTGTTTGTTCATTTGTTTTGTGTTTTGAAACTGAGTCTTGCGTAGTGCGGGCTGGCTTTGAGCTCACCATTGGAGCTCCGAATGGACTTGAATTTGAAGCAGTCCTCTTGCCACAGCCTCCCAAGTGCCAGGATTACAGGCCTGCAGCACTACACCTCGTCTGAATTATTCTGATCCGAATTTTCCAAGCTTTCATGGCATCGCACCAGTCATCTTGATGTTCTGTGAACCAGAACAATTCCAGTCTTCCTGGAGACAGGTTATCCTGCATGCTTACTTGTGAGGACTACTGAGCGAGGGGACTCTCCTAACATTTACCATTATGCTTAACTTTCCAATCAGGAAATTTAAAGAGAGACTTGGCTGTTAGCAAAGTTAAGGGTGGGGATTGGCATTGGGGCTAGTACCAAGGTCTTCTGACTCTGGTCTCTAATACCCTGGATTAGTATTTTGAGTTCTACAGAATGAATGTACATTTCTTTGTCATAAATACCATCTGACATTTGACAAGACTTCAGTATTTGCAGTTTTTCCTTTGGTGGGGAAATACTATAGCATCCGTATTTGCACTTAGAGATGTTTTTTCTGCTGTTGTTGTAGGGCGAGTACGTTCAGCCTGCCTAATGGAATCTGTTCAATCCCTCACCCTCTCTCACATTTGCCTACTCATGTATTCAAAACCAAGTTTCAAGTTGCCAAACCTTCTTTGCTTGAATTCAATAGGTGCACATTTTATTAATCCATTTTTATGTTCTTTCAATATGTGAGATAGGTTATGTCATTTTAATTATCATCATTTTATTGCTGGAGATGCGCAGGGCCAGTGAAGTGGAGCAAGCTCCTCTACAGTCAGGTGAGCACAGAGCTGAGAGTACATGGCAGTGTTCCTAACTCCCTGCCCGGTACTGTGCTAACTGATAGGCATCATTCCTGCTCAGCTTGCTTTTTAGTTTTTTAAATAACAATCTTGTAGCAGCATTAAGTGCATATCTACAAAGAAAACGAAAAAATTTGTAATTCCTCCATCAAAGAGTTGCTTCTCTTTTCATTTTTGTTTTCCTCTAATCTTTATAGTACATTTATTGAATTGATATGTTTTAGCAATGATAACTCTTTTGGACAAGCAAATAACAATGTAATGTATGTGGGGTTTGTTAGAAAAATCTTATCTTGGAGTTTTCTTTCTTAGGACAATCACAGTGGCAATAGCTATCGGGATATTCACAAACTTCTTTCTATTTTGATGCAGTGGTTATGGTGTAAATTATTTTATCTTGATTTTACTCTAGGGATTTTAGAATTAGATTTTGCTAGAGCCAGCTTTGATTTATCGCCTGTATGCATTACAGGTATTAAGGAAAAAATATCATTCACTCAAAAGTCTTTGGAGCACCAGCAAACTAATTAAAGATACCCAGCTAAGGAAATCCATTTTCAGTTATCAGTAACATAGTGAATTTCTTAACCACATAGTTTACTCAGTACTTGTGGAAAAACCCTAATCGATCATATATAATGTTTGACATTCACTCATAGTGTACCCTCAGATATATAAATGTTTCAGTATCACATTTTATTGCAAAGAACTTAGCTCAGATAGCTAGGATAAAGGGTTAAAGGTCAAAGTTTGAATTTGGTAGATAAGCTGCCTTTCTCTGTTTTATGACCTTATGATCACATGAATGAATCTGTCAGTAATTAATGGGTGCCTAACACTGTCATCCAGAAATTTTTACATGATTTTTTAAATGTAATTTGATGTTCTTCCGTCCTTAGTCAAGCAAAAGTGTGGGTGGGCTATTGCAAATGCATCTGCAAGTTTAGGGAAAACATGTCAGTACTGAATACACTGGATGGCTGTTCAGGGGCAACGCTGAACAGTAATAACCGTTTTAGTCTCTACTTTGTCACCAATTAAAAAGTAGGGCAACAACTTTCTCAGCATAGATTTTCTAATGTGCAAAATGGGGTTAATTTTTTTTTTTTTTGATACTGGGGATCAAACTCACAATCTTGTGCTTACCAGGCAAGCACTTGAGCCACTGAGCCAAATCCACTGCCCTAAAATGTAATTAATGGTATCAACCCAAGTTCTTTTCCAGGTTTGAGATGAAGGTTATGCAGATATTGTAAGTACACGTATTATTTACTGGAATGCTAGTTCTGATAAAGGATAAGAGGATGGTTTTGATCTTCTGTTTTTCATGTTACATTTGGTTTACATTTTGTGACTTCTTTTAGATTGCAGGTAGTCTTCAGTTATATTAATAAACTAGCAAACAAATTAGAATCATCTGGAACTGATGCTTATACTTGTGTTTGCAAGTAGGATTATTGCATTTTACAATTTTTTTTTATTTAAAGAGAAGAAAAAAAACTCAACCAACCAAAACAGAAAGAGGGTAGCAACAATACAGAATTCCAAAGGGGAAAGAAAAAAAAAAAAGGAACAACAACCACAACAACAAAAAAACAAAAACAAAACCAAAAATACTAAGAAATCACCACTTAATAAGTTACATACTGTCATCATTGGAAATAGTTGTTCAAGTTACAAAGTTAGAACATACAAAGTACACATTCAAGCAATGAGACTGTTAATGGTTCTGCTCAACATTCTAACAAAAATAGTAATATGGTCATCTATCTTACACACTTAAACACACATGCAGTTATATCCTTTAGAGCACTTTCTTTCCCTCTTTTTTTTACAGTAGCAATTACACATTTTGGGTTTTATTATTCCTACAGTTCTTATTACTTTTTACACTAGAGACACAATGTGATATTTATAAATATGATTTTTATTTATTTCACTAATGAAGATAGTCTCAAGTTGTCTCCATTTCCCTATGAAGGCCTCAAGATCATCCTTTTTTATAGCTGAGTAATATTCCATTCTGTAAAAAATACCACATCTTTTTCATCCACTCTGCAGTTGATGGGCATCTTGGCTGTTTCCAAGATTTAGCTATTACAAATTGTGCTGCTATGAACATGGGTGCACATATATCACTGTGATATGAACTTCTCAGTTTTTCTGGGAAAATACCCAGGAGGAGAATAGCTGGGTTGAATGGAGCTTCCAGTCCTAGTCTTCTGAGAATTCTCCATATTTATTTCCATAGTGGTTGCACCAGTCTACACTCCCACCAACAGTGGAGCAGCATTCCTTTTTCCTGCAGCCTCGCCAACATTTGTTATCAGTTGATTTCTTGATGGCAGCTATTCTTTCCGGTGTGAGATGATATCTCAATGTTGTTTTAATTTGCATTTCTCAAATGACCAGTGATGGTGAACATTTCTTCATGTATTTGTTTGCCATTTGTATATCTTCATATGAGAACTGTGTGTTCATCTCAGCTGCCCATTTTTGGAGAGGGTCTTTGAATTTGGGGGAGTTGATGATTTTCAATTCTTTATATGTTCTTGATATAAGCCCTTTGTCTGAGGGGTTGCTGGTTAAAATTCTTCCCATTCTGTGGGTTTTCTTTTCACTCTGATGGTGGTTTTTTTTGAAGTGCAGAAACTTTTCAATAATATGAGATCCCAGTTATTGATTCTCTGAAGTGTTTACCGTGCAGTTTGCGTTTTGTTCATGAATTCTCTGCCTATACCTATGTCTCCAAGATTTCTACCTACCTTATCTTCTAGTAGATTTAGTGTTTCTGCTTTAATGTTTAGGTCTTTGATCCACTTAGGCTTTAGTTTTGTGCATGGTGATAGGCATGGATCTAGTTTCATTCTTCTGCATGTGGAGAGCCAATTTTTCCAACACCATTTATTAAAGAGGCTATCCTTCCTCCAGTGAACATGTTTAGCCCCTTTGTCAAATATCAGGTGGCTGAGTGTCTTTGTACCTATA
>PVJX010034454.1:0-18975 GCA_004027295.1 Dolichotis patagonum | reverse complement strand
GACAGCCTGGGGCCATCACAGAGGTCTCTGCGCGGAGGGGAATTCTGTGGCCATGAGGAACGCAGGGATTTCATCTGCAGAAGAGCCGAGCTGCAGACCCTCATGTCCCACAAAGTCAGCCAAACTCAGGAAGCTAAATAGCGCACAGTTTCCGCCTCGTGAGGAACCCAAACAGGTGAGTAAAACAGTGGCGAGACAAGATCTACAGGGACCAGAAGGCAAAACCTTCGGAGACTGAGAAGGGGTGAGGGGGGTGCAGGAGGGGAGGGAGACGGGTTGTGGCTCTGGAAATGACTGATGACAAATGCACACAGCAAATTCCCAAAACGAATCTGACCTTTCTGAATTACTAAGATGCACTAATTTTTACTTATCAAGTATAGTTTTCCTGCACATTTTTTTTTCTCCTATCGGTACCAGGGATCAAACTCACAACCGCACGCTTGCAAGGCAGGCACTTACGCTGCTGAGCTAAATCCCAGTGCTGCACTAATTTTTAAAAAGAAGGACGCTCCTGCCACGGCCTTGCAGCAAAAGGAAAATCAGCAACACCCCCGATGCCTATTGGGCCTGGGAGAAAGACACCTGCAACACTGCAGCGTTCCAGGAACTCACTAAAAACACCTTCTCCGAGGAAGAACAGGCTTGAAAGAGCTCCCGCAGACCAGGGTGTTCTCTTTTTCTTTACCCGTAAGTACTGGGGTTGAACCCTGGGCTGTGACCCTCCTAAACAAGTCAGGGCCCCAGCCCTTTTTAATCTTCACTTTGAAACAGGATCTGGATAAGTTACCTAGGCCAGACCTGAGTTTGAGATCCTCCTACCTTGGCCTCCCAAGTAGCTGGGATCAAAGATGGGCTCCACTGCACCTGACCAATGTATTATGTTCTTTAAAATCACTAAGACAGTAGATTTCAAATGTTCCACAACAAAAGTGGTGAGGTTATGCACGGTGAGACATATGTATCGGGCTGGGGATTTAGCTCAGTGGCTTAAGCGCCTGCCTGGCAAGCGTGAGGTCATGAGCTCAATCCCCGGTACCAAAAAAAAAAAAAAAAGAGACATATGTATCAAATGGTCCAAGTCAGTCATTTGACGACATAAGTATATGTATTTCAAAACACCATGTTGTACACGATTAATACAATTTTCATCTACTTAAAATTAAACATGTTTTAAAATTACGTTCTCAAGTCCATTTAAAGATATACAAGAACAAGAAAGTATCAATAGTCCCAGTTTTGCACAACAATATATAAACGTACACACAAATATGTCAGGAAGGAGCCCAGAGCAGGGCAGCAGACCCATAACCCCAGCACTCTGGGAGGCTGAGGCAGGAAGACCTCAAGATCAAGCACGCCCCAGGGAACTCAGTAACTTAGTGAAAGCCTGCCTTAATATAAAAAATGAGGGGCTGGGGATACAGCTCCGTGGCACAGTACCTGCCTGGCAAGTGTGAGGTCCTGAGTTCGATTTCCGGTAGCAAAAAAATAAATAAAAATTTTTAAAAATGAAGCGGGCTGGGAATATAGCTCAGTGTGAAGGCCCAGGTTCTATCCCCAGAGAAGGAGGAGGAGGAGGGAGAGAAGGAGGAAGAAGAAGAGGAGGAGGAGGAAGAAGAAAGAAGAAGACAAAGATGACAACGACGAACTTAAAATTTTAAAACTGTGCCAAGGATTTAGCTCAGGGGCACAGCACCTGCCTGGCAAGCACAAGGGCGTGAGTTCGACTCCCGGTACCAAAAAGAAAACCCTTTGAAACCAGGCAGCAGGGTACTGGCTCCCCAGAGCCCGGCCCCCGGCCCCCGAAGACCCCTCGCCTCCCTACCTTTGATGATCTTTGCCGCAAACTGGCGCACAGATTGGAGGGAAGCCAGGTCCAGGTGCCGCGCGTAGACGTGGGGGTTGAGGGTCTCCCCGCGGATGTCCTGGGCCGCCGCCTCACACTTCTCCATGTCCCGGCAGGCCAGGATGACGCGGCCTCCTGGAAGCCGGGGCGGAGAAACAGAACAATCAAAAGGAGGGAAAAACTCGGCGTCAGGTGAGGTCCATCCCCAGCTGTGGGGTGCGCCACCAGGGGCTCAGTTTCCAGGGGGCCCCCGACGGCTCTCCAGAGGTGGAAATGCACCACGCCCCACTGGGGAGGCCCCATCGCCGTGAAAACGGTCACCGAAGCGCACACTGAAGCGACTGCACGGGGCTGTGGCTCCCAGAGGCTCCTTGACTCACATCTTTATCCAGCCATGATAAAGCAAAACCGTCCTCCATGGAAAACCACTCAACGCACCAAAGAGCAGCCTGACCCGGCCTTGTCTGCCTCAAACACACTCAGAAGTCGGGTGTGGTGGTGCACAACTGTAATCTCGGCGCTCTGGGAAGCCGAGGCAGGAGGACTGCAAGTCTGACCCCAGCCCGGGAAATTTAGTGACTTAGAGAGATACTGTCTCGAAACAGAAAGAGCAAAGAGCCTGAGTTCAACCTCCAATATCACCACCGGAAAAAAAAAGCAAGTCAAATGATTGTATGGTAGGGACTGTTTGTACATCTCAACAAATATGTTAGAAGTCTTCTAATTGGGCCGGGGATTTAGCTCAGTGGCTTAAGCGCCTGCCTGGCAAGCGTGAGGTCGTGAGTTCGATCCCCGGTACCAAAAAAAAATAAATAAATAAAAGTCTTCTAATTAAACTGGGAGTGGAGGCCCATCCCTGTAATCCCAGCACCGGAAAGGCTGAGGCAGAAGGATCACCCTAAATTCAAGCCCCGCCTGGGCTACCCAGTGAGTTCAAGGCCAGCCTGGACTACATACCAAAAAGAAGAAAGAGATAAAAGATAAAACATTACTCAGGGCTGAGTAATATTCCACGCTGCAGCTGGCTACACTTTGCTGGTCCCTTCATCTGGAGACAGACGCATGCTCTGTCCACCTCTAGGCCATTGTGTTCACCACTGCCACCAACACGGCGTGTGAGGAACTCTTCCAAACACAGAGCAGGGGACTCTACCTCGTCTGGCCAGTTCTAAGGCGGTCTGCTTCCCGATGCCCGTGTTGGCACCCGTCACGATGACTGTCTTCCCGGGGATGGTGGCCTTGCTGGGACAAATGCCACCGGTGACATAGTCCCTGGTGGTGAGAAAGAACTGCATCAGCTGTCTGCTCTTCCCGTGTGCCCCCACCCCACACCATGTGATCAGGGGCCATCGACAGCCAGGAGCTCCAGCCCCCAAACGAAAGATGGAGACACCAGGTAACAATGCAAGGACTGGGAAGGCCCCGTTCTGAGCGCCGTAGAGGGCTCACCCTGGGGTCTGCCTGGCAGAAGCTCTTCCCAAGGGGACAATCATTATAAACACTCACTGCACTCGAGTGACTATTCCCATGGCTGCTAGAACAGAGGGCCACAAGTGGAATATCTGAAAACCACATAAATGCATGCTGGGTGTGGTGGTGCCTGCCTGCACTCAGGAGGCTGAGGCAGGAGGGTCACCATGAGTTTGAGGCCAGCCTAGGCGACATCTAGTGATGCTGGGATCACAGCACTGGCTCAAGGGTCATCTTTAAATGAGCTATGTTTAAGCAGTCAGGGCTGTGCCAGGGGACAGGTATCAGGGTGCCACACTCCCACAGCCACAAGAATTCCTACTGCATGGAGCCGCTGTAATTCCTGACAGCTGTCCGCTGTTGGTCTCCTTTGTTTTAAAGCGAGGTGTCCAAGTGGTAGTAAAAAAGTTGTCAGTAAAGGAACACGTGGTAAACAAACACATGGACACAGTAGTGTGCCAACAAAGCTTTATTTACCACAGGTGGTGAGCCAGGCTAACCCAGAGCCGCAGAGCGCCTGGGAGAGGGCTCGGCACACACCGACTGAAGCTGGGTGACAACGGCTCTCCAAGGGCCCTTCCACATGGCTGAGCTCGGGACGTCTGCTCGGTGCTGGGCTGCAGCCCCAGCGAGGGGACCGCAGTGCTGGCTTATCTGCCAGGGACCCACCACAGGCCACAGTCGGACAAGGGTGCGCTGCACAGCCGGGTGCGCCCCAGGCCAGGGAGCCGCTACGCGTCCATATTATACAACTGTTTCACAGTATTGGCACAGGCATTCTTTGTAATTTTGTTTGTCACATACTAAACCCTTGAGTACATTTTTTTTTGAGACAGCGTCTCTCAATGTACAATGTAATTCACATTGGCCTTGAACCCACTATGGAGTCTAGGCTGGCCCTGAACTCATGGCGACCCTCCTGCCTCAGTCTCCGCAGTGCTAGGGTTACAGGTGTGCGCCGCCTCACCCACCTCGTAGCCATTAACAGTCTGCAAAAACGCGTAGCAATGTTAACCCACTGACACCGGATCAAAGGAGAAACAGAACGGGGTTCAAGGCGCACAGAGCCGTGAAAGACCAGTCTCCTAGGCAGGCGCGCGTGGCTCCCACGCACGGTGCACGGCTGGGTTACCATGGAAAGGCACTTATCCGGCTGCGGGACGAGTGACACCGTAGCTACGGTTCTGTACCCCGCTCTCTCAGGAAAAGGAGAGAGGAGGGAGAGAGAAAGACACTACAGACCGCCAGGGCCCGCCGAAGGGCCCTGGAGGTCACGGCGCCACCGTGCGAGCCCCTTTCCCCCCACTGCCGGGTGAGCTGAAGCTGCAGTTTCCCGGCCCGGCCAAGGTGCGCGCGGGAGGTGATCGATGGCATTGCCAGGTGGATTAATGAATGATTCATTAGTCCTGAGGGACGAGGCCAGCCCGCCCTTGTGGGTGACCCCGGGCCCGCGCCCGCCCGCCCGGTGCTGGCCGCCGCCTCCGCGCTGGGGGAGCCGGGACGGGCCTCGGCTACCGGCCGCGCCCACTCACTTCAGCAGCACAGCGCCGCCCACCGCGGTGCCCAGCATGGACACCGGCAACAGGTAGCGGTTCATGCCGGCGGGGAGCGGGGTCCCGGCGGAGAGGTCTGCAGACCCCGGCGGGGAGCACCGAGAACCACGCGCGGGAGAGGCAACCGGGACTCCGGAAGCCGGCGGCAGGGCGGGGACGGGGGCGGGGAGTGGTGGGCGGAGCCTACTCAACAGCCAATAAGAACTGGGCCTGAGCGCTACGCCCTCTGGGAAGGGTAGTTTCAGGGGCGGCGAGGGCGGAAACAGGTTAAGGGTGTCCGGGCCTGTCGCAAAGCGGGATGACGTCACGCCCAACTCTCTTAAAGGGCACCTCCCAGTTCCGGCGTGAACTCAGTGTTCGATTCTCACAGAGGCCTGTTCATTTTCTAATCAGAAGGGAAACAACAGAAGGGGAACAGAAAAGGAAGGAAGCGACAACAAAAAAAGACAGTAGAACAAAAATGTGTAAACAATGCTTTTGTCAAGGAGGGAAAAAGAGCTGGAAAGGAGGGGAGGGGAATGGAAAAAAATAAGTGAGATCAGGTACAGGCACAAATTCCCCATGATGCATGTGATCACTGTGTACATTTCATATGTACCAATCAAGTGCTAAAAACTTTTTACTTAAAACAGTATCAACCAGGCATGGTGGGGCACGCCTGGAATCCTAGCACTCTGGAAGCTGAGGCAGGAGGATCGCTGCAAGTTCGAGGCCAGCCTGGTCTACAAAGTGAGTTCAAGGCCAGCCAAAACCATACAGTGAAACCTTGCCTCAGAAACACCCCCCCAAAAAAGTACCTTTTCATAGATTTTATAGAGGAATTTAAGATTTCCATAATTAGAAACCTACACCTAGACTTGAGTTACAATGAAGAAGCAGGAAGCTGGACCCTGGGTCCGAGGGAGAAGGCCAGGCCTCAACTCTGGATCTGAGGGTGGAAGGCCTGAGAACTGGCCTCCTGGGCCTGACGGGGCTGAATGGAGCTCACTCACTGTGTATCCCAGTGCTTCACCAGAAACCAAAACAAAACGAAACGTACAAACAACTCTGGTGAGCACCTGCCTCGCCTGAGCTAATGGGATAATGTTTTCCTATCTGATTGGCAGATGGGCGCACTCACCCGATTGCAGGTGTATTTCACTTATCTGATTGGCAGGGTTGAGAACAATGCTAATACTGGGTTTTGGCCCAGATTTTGGGAGTCTCCCTGCTGGCAGGAGCTCTCCTGAGAGGCAGGCCGGCAGGCCGAGGCCTCTGTGGCAACCTCCCTCTGTGTGCAGCCAGCCACTCCCACCACAGACATGCCAGGGAGTGGCTGTTTTTCTGAATGAAACACATAGGAAAATATTTGCACTCACACAGCGAGACACCGGAAGCCGTAGACGGCCTCTCCGGCGGTCAGTCGGCCAGGGCGCTCTCGCTGCCCGCAGCTGTTGTTCAGCTGCGCTGTGCCAAGCACTGAGGGGACCTGGGAATTCAGCAACAGGGCCACGCCCCGCAGGCCCCCTGACAGGAACAGCGAGGCCCCAGGGTGGAGCCCTGGCCTTGCCTGTGTGAGCCAGAGGTTTGACCCCAGCACTGGATGAAAAACAGCAAGAAAGAGAAAGGCCCCCACACATGGGAAACTGAGGCCCGAGTATTGCTGGGAGTTCAAGGGCTACATAGTGAGATCCTGTCTCAAAAAAAAGAAGTAGTGTAGACTGGTGCAACCGCTATGGAAATCAGGGCAGGGATTCCTCAAAAAACTAAAACTAGAGGTTCCATTTGACCTAGTTACTCCTCTTGATATCTTCCCAAAAGAGTTAAAAGCATCATGCCACATCGATTATGCACATACCCAGGTTTCTAGCGGCACCGTTTGTTATAGTTAAACGTTGGAAACAGCCTAGATCCCCATCAAATGATACATGGATAAAGATGTGGCATTTATATACAATGGAGTACTATTCAGTCATAAATAAGGATAAGCTTGTTTTTAGGTAAATGGATGAACCTCAATGCCATAACCTTAAGTGAAATAAATCAGACTGAGAAGTTTAAGTATCACATTTTTTCCTCTTGCATAAGAAACTCAAACAGTGAATGAGGAACATAAAGGAGGGCAGATATTGGGAAGAAAGTGTTCAAATGGGAAGGGAAACAAGGAAGGTGGAGGGAAGGAAGGGAAAGGGGGAAAAAGAGAACAGAAGAAAAATGGAAACAAAGGTTTTGTAAATGGAGAAGGAAGAAGGGCTGAAAGCAAGAAAGGAAAATGGGGGAAAAAAGAAGAATCAAATCATGTTACATGTACAGGTACAATTCCCAATGATGAATGTGAACATTACGACGAATAAATATTAATTTTTTCAATAATTGTTTTAAAAAGAGAAAAACTCCTAGTAGAGAAGAAAGGATGTGATCCCGGCCTGCGTGGTCTACAGATGGCCCACGACTCCACGGGGCTGGAAGGCTGTGGCCTTGTCCCAGCATGCAGCGCGGGGCAGCGCGGGGCAGGGCGGGAAACGGCTTTTCCCAAGCTCCTAGGTGCCTGGTTTTCGGGGGTGAGGAAACCGTGCTGGACATCCAGCGTGGGTCTGCGCTGGGCAGTGATGGGTGCTCTTATGTTTTCTCCCTTCGCTTTTCCTGCCTTTGCAATTTCTTAGAGTCCCGGACGGCGGTTTCTGGCTGTGTGCGGGCTGCAGCCGTCCGTGAGCGCCTCAGCCCCTGGGCCCGCTGCAGACGGGCAGGTCCACCAAACGCGGCCTGTCCCTGCAGGGCAAGGTCGCCTGGCCACGCAAGGAAGGACATCCCCACACCCTGCTGTGGGGCTGGTCGGGTGAAATGACCCAATCGGCAAGTGACAAGTATGGCCCGATTGCACCACATGAAGTACCTAGAAGAGGGAAACCACAGAGACAGAAAGAGGACCAGGAGTGCCCGGCCCAGGAGAAGTGGAGGGGCGGTCAGGGTGGCAAGGGGACAGACAGACCTTCAAGTTTCAAAATAAAGACAGTTCTGGAGCAGGCGGAGTAGTGCACCCCTGTAATCCCACCACTTAGGAGGCTGAGGCAGGAGGATCATGTTGAGGTAAAGGCCAGTCTAGGCTACATGGCAAGACTGTCTCAGACAAAAGAAGAGGAAGAGAGAAAAAGAAAGAGAAGAGACTAAGAAAAGAGCTCTGGGATAGATGGTGGTGCTGGCTGAGTGTTTAACATTAGCAAACTATAGGGCCCAGGATATAGCTCAGAGGCTATCTGGCAAGTGCAAGGTCCTGAGTTCAATTCCTGGTACCAAATAATTTTTTTAAAAAACACTAGCGAACTGTATGAAGGCAAATTTTATATTCTGTCCCTTTTATCACAATTTAAAGGAAAGCTAGGCGTGTTGCCACACACCTGTCATCTCAGCCACTCGAGAGGCTGAAGCAGGAGGATCACAAGTTCCAAGCCACCCTGGGCAATTAAGACCCTGTCTCAAATTTTTTTTAAAAAGGGCTTAGTTCATGCCTATCACCGTGCACAAAACTAAAGTCTAAATGGATCAAAGACCTAAACATTAAAACAGAAACACTAAATCTACTAGAAGATAAGTTAGGTAGAAATCTTGGAGACATAGGTGTAAGCAGAGAATTCATGAACAAAATGCAAACTGCACAGGAAACACTTTAGAGAATCAATAACTGGGATCTCATATTATTGAAAAGTTTCTGCACTTCAAAAGAAATCACCAGCAGAGTGAAAGGAAAACCCACAGAATGGGAAAGAATTTTAACCAGCAACTCCTCAGACAAAGGACTTACATCAAGAACACATAAAGAATTGAAAAACAGGGCTGGGGATTTAGCTCAGCGGTTTAAGTGCTTGCCTGGCAAGCATGAGGTTGTGAGTTCAATCCCCGGTACCAAAAAAAAAAAAAAAAAAAGAATTGAAAAACATCAACCCCCCCAAATTCAAAGACACTCTCCAAAAATGGGCATCTGAGATGAACACACAGTTCTCAGATGAAGATATACAAATGGCAAACAAATACATGAAGAAATGTTCACCATCACTGGTCATTCGAGAAATGCAAATTAAAACAACACTGAGATATCATCTCACACCGGAAGGAATAGCTGCCATCAAGAAATCAACTCATAACAAATGTTGGCGAGGCTGCGGGGAAAAAGGAACACTGCTCCACTGTTGGTGGGCGTGCAGACTGGTGCAACCACTATGGAAATCAGTATGGAGAATTCTCAGAAGACTAGGAGTGGAAGCTCCATTCAACCCAGCTATTCCCCTCCTGGGTATTTTCCCAGAGAAACTGAAAAGTTCATATCACAGTGATATATGTGCACCCATGTTCATAGCAGCACAATTTGTAATAGCTAAATCTTGGAAACAACCAAGATGTCCATCAACTGCAGAATGGATTAAAAAGATGTAGTATTTTTATACAATGGAATATTACTCAGCTATAAAAAAGGATGATCTTGAGGCCTTCATAGGGAAATGGAGACAACTTGAGACTATCCTCATTAGTGAAATATTCATATTTATAAATATCACATTGTGTCTCTAGTGTAAAAAGTAATAAGAACTGTAGGAGTAATAAAACCCAAAATGTGTAATTGCTACTGTAGGGGGCTGGGGATTTAGCTCAGCGGCATAAGCACCTGCCTTGCAAGCAGGCAGTCGTGAGTTCGATCCCTGGTACCGATAAAAAAAAAAAACAAAAACAAAAACAAAAAAAAAAGTAATTGCTACTGTAAAAAAGAGAGGAAAACAAAGTGCTCTAAAGGATATACCTGCATCTATGTTTAAGTGTGTAAGATAGATGACCATATTACTGTTTTTGTTAGAATGTTGAGCAGAACCGTTAACAGTCTCATTGTTTGAATGTCTACTTTGTATGCTTTAACTTTGTAACTTGAACAACTATTTGCAATGATGACAGTATGTAACTTATCAAGTGGCGATTTCTTACTGTTTTTGTTTTTGTTTTTGTTTTTTTGTGGTTCTTTTTTTTTTCTTTCCCCTTTGGAATTCTGTATTGTTGCTACCCTCTTTCTGTTTTGTTTGGTTGGGGTTTTTTTCCTTCTCTTTAAATAAAAAAAGGGGGGCTGGGTTTGTAGCACAGGGTACAGCACTTGCCTGTCTCATGCAAGACAAAGTAAAACCCCATCAGCGTTGGTGCTCAGGTGGGGTGGGGGGCCCCGAGCGCGGGAAGACACTGCCCTGACCGAGCCTGCCCAGGCGGTACAGAGAGGAGGAGCTGCCGCCGCCCCTGCTGCAGGGCTTTGTCCCCCCCGTGTGCGGGCACAGCGAGAGGGAGGAAGGACGGGCACACAGGCCGCAGGACGCGCTGCTGGGGCCGGAGCTGCTCCCAACCCGACGGCTGGAGGGAGCCCTCCACCTGCGCCTCACCCTGGGTCCCGCCAGCCTGGCCCAGAGTAGGCGCCCAGCAGTCACTGGATGATGAAGGAATGAGGTTGTGAAGGAATGAATGGCCCTAAGAAGTATAGAGCTGGGGAAACTGAGGCACCAAGGGTGGGAGGCACCCAGCAGACCCTGAGGCAGAGCTCTGTCTGCACAGCCGTCTCTTGCCACCTTGGTTACACAGTCATGTACTCTTTGTTACATTTTTCATGGACTGAGTACTTAACCTTCCCAGCGTTTTTTGTGGCGGGGGGAGCCTGGGCCTTCACTCTGTGCTGCGTCTCTGGACTTCTCCAAGTGGCCCAGGCTGGGCTGGAACTTGGGTGCCTCCTGCCTCAGCCTCCCAGAGTGCTGGGTGATGGGCATGGCTCACCACACAGGCCACATCCTCAGCTTTT
Source organism: Dolichotis patagonum (assembly GCA_004027295.1). Taxonomy (NCBI): domain Eukaryota; kingdom Metazoa; phylum Chordata; class Mammalia; order Rodentia; family Caviidae; genus Dolichotis; species Dolichotis patagonum. The sequence continues at coordinate 8,306 of PVJX010034454.1, read as the reverse complement.
CATCTGTGTGACCCCACCGGCCCCCCAGTGGCCCTGGACACAGGTTCAGAGAAAGGGTGCAGAAGAGAAATTTCCTGTGCTGGATCCACGGCTGTACAGGCAGCGAGTTAGCTAGAAATATTGCAGGCAGTGAGACAGGGCTAGGTCCTCAAAGGAGCCAGTGCAGACACCTTACAGCTGTGGGGGAGACAGACACCTCCTGCTGTGGGCCAGGCCTCAAGACAAAGGACCAAACAAATGCATCCACATCCGAAAGACTGATACTCTAATTAGTTCCCTATCACCCTGAGGAAGCCAGGAGCCGCCATTCCAACCCCTAGGACGAGTCACGGCTCTGTAAGAATGCCCGCTTTCTACACTTTCTATGTGACTGGCTTCCCCATTTGTCCCTAATTTAATCAATTTTACCTGAACTACTGATCTTATTGGCTAACTATAGTTATGTCCCACCTCGTGCCCATCTGCTTTGTGAGTTCCCAGTTTTCCCCCCACCTTGACCCCATGGTTTTACTCTATAAAATTCCCTGGAAAAGACAGAGCCTTGGGTAACCCGCTCAGGACCCCTTGTCTCTCCAGACAGAAGCTTGCTTTCTCTCAATAAATATATTCTGCTCTTAACCTCCGTTGTTCCTGAGACTCATTCGTCGATTTTAGAGAACATGAGCTCACACCAGACATAGGTCGGGAGTTTCAGGCCCCTATATCAGCCCCTGCACCCATCTCGGCTAGCTGGGCCCGCCCCACTCCACCCCGGCTCCTGCTGCAGCTCCCCGTCCCGCGCTGCCCATGTTTCTTGGGGCTCATCGCTGCTGCTGCCACCAGTTTCCCAGCCCCGCCTAGCCCCACCACCCAGGCCAGCCACACCCTGCAGACTCCCCCACTGCCCCAGGAATCCCAGCCTGAAATCCAGCCACATTCCTGCCTCCAAACCCGGGTCCAATCAGAGCCGTCCGCCCCTCCCCACCCCCCCTTCTACCTTTCATCTCCTCCAGAGCCTCACCACTGCTGAGGTCTCATTAACCCGTATGTCCCCCTGTTTATCTTGTGTCCCCACCACACCCACCCTGGAGCAGGCCTCACTGTCTCCTCCACTGTCCCCAGGCTTGGCATGCAGTCACAGCTTAAGCATTGGTGAGGAGGTGACCTCAGGACTGCATGTCCCACTGCTAATGCTTGGAGTGTTATTTCTGGCCTCATCATCCTCAGAGAACTTCTATGCATCCTACAGAAGCCTATCCAGTTATCATTTGACCTGACGGTGTCTCACCTACTTGTTACTTTTCTCATTGCTGACACAAAGGACTCTGGCTCCGAGTTTTGGGAGGGGAGGTTTGTTTGGCTCACCATTGTGGAGGTTTCAGTGCATAATCCACTGCTCCCAGGCAGGGTGGGAGGAGGAGAAACAGGTCATGGGAGCAGAAGGCAGCAGGGCAGCCAGGGCGCCCAGGCTCTGCCTCTGATCTCTTACCCAGGCTGCTCAGGGCGGCCAGCACTCACACACTTTGTGCCAGTGCCCTTGAGCCCAGCGCTGCACCGTGAGTCAGTCCCACCGTCACACCCCACCCCAGCTCCAGCCCAGCTCCAGCCGCCTCAGAAAAGCCCCACCTGTGACCATGTGCGGCTCTGGGGACAGCTGGATGCAGCTGTCACAGACAGCTTCTTTACCTGTTCCGCAAGCAGAGTGGCCAGGCTGCAGTGAGGGATTCCCCGGGGACACACGGCCACCCCCATGACTGCACGTGTCATCATGAATAATGACCGTGCTGGCCTCCTCGAGCCACCTCCTGGGTGAGACTCTCCTCTTGAGGGCTGATGGGAGACACTGGGTGGGGGTGCTAAGCAATGAATGGAATGCGTGCACTGCTGTGTCTGCTCAGGGTGGGGGACACAGCCTGAGTGGCAGTGACCTCCATCTCCTCTACTACATGGCATGGCACGTTCTGCCAACCAATGTCCCCTTTGTGCTTGTGGTGATGGGGCAGAGGTACCAGAAGGGAGGGGGCGTGGGGCAGATGGGACAGTCAGGAGAGTCTTAGCACCAAGCCCCTGTGGAGAACTGCACTCAGGGCCAGAAGCCCAGGGGAAGAAGAGGCCACTGCACACAGCATGGTGGGGGCGGGGACAGCGTGGGAGGGGCTGGCGAGGTGCAGGGAGCGATGCCAGCCCAGGGGATGAGCGTCCAGGGTCTTGGTGGTCTCAGTGTAGCGCTACTGCCCTAGGCAAGCGGGGTCCAGTAATATGGGCGACCGGGAGTGACAGCACACAGTGGCCACCTGCCTGAGCCCCACCGGCCCAGGAGGGAGCAGGAGCTGTGGTCCCCCCTGGGCCAGGACCCAGCTCAGCCTGACCCGCCTCCCGGTCACCTGCCTGTGGGACTGGCCCTGCAGGTTCCACTGGCCCTCCCCACATGCTCTGAGCCCAACCCCAACCTCGCGCCTCCTGCAGTGCGAGTCACAGCAGCAGGGGTGAAACGGGGTCCTGGTCTCTGCGCACCCTGACCTGTGTCCCCTTTGCCGGGTTCTGTGCTATGCCACACTTAGGCATCCAACCTGGCCGTGCTCACCGAAGGGGTTCGGCAGCCCAGGGAGGTTAAGTCATCCGCCCACGGTCACACAGCTGGAAAAGGGCAGGGTGACACAGTGGCGCACAGAGCGAGGCGGGCGTGGTGGTTCCCTGGGAGGCTGAGGCAGGAGGCTCACAGGTCTGAACACATCCGGGTCAACTTAGCAACCTAGCGAGACTCTCAAAACAAAAATATTTCATACACGGCCGGGGACGCAGCTGAGGGTAGGTTCAGTTCCAGTGGTGGGCAAGAAGCAAGCGGTGCAGAGGAACCCAGGTCCACAGCGCCAGCGTGGCTTCAGCTGCGTCCCCGCCACTGCAGTCCTGTCCCTCACCTGGCACGTGCCTCGGTTTCCCCACCCAGAAAATCGGGAGAACAGGACCCACTTCATGGAAGGCCTCGAGGAACGTGCCTGTGTGCACGCGTCACCTTGCGAGGAGACAGAAGTTCTGGGCAGAGACTGAGCCAGGGGCCCTGGTGGGAGAGCCCGAGAGGAGACCACAGGGCCCAGGCAGGGACACAACTGGCCCCAGTGGGAACCACGCTGCCCAGCCTCCCAGCCACGCTGCCGCACCACGACCTGGGCCTGCTCTGCTCTCCGCCAAAGGGGGACACACACGGTGAGGGGGCGGCAGATGCAAGAAGGGGAGGGCCCAGCTGCGTGCCCCGGGCCTCTGCACACCTACTGAGCTGAGTGGCACGTTCACCAGTGCAGAAGATTAGGAGGGAAATTTCCAAAAAAGAGGGAGACGAGTGGGGTCCAGCCTGGAGACTGGGCCAACTGTGGAAATGATGTCCCCAGAAGTAGCAGTGGCAGAAAAGTTGGTCTCCAGAGGGCAGCTGCCCCTGGCCAGGGGACCCCACCACAGGTGTCAGGAGAAGCCAAAGACAGAACTTTGAGCCAGCGGGTCTTGGAGGTGCAAGCCCTTAGTCTCAAAACTCAGAGGCTGAGGCAGAAGGGTCCCAAGTTCAAAACCATCCTGGGAAACAGCAAAACAAGTAGAACACAAAAAGGGGCTGAGGATAGAGCTCAGGGGAAGGGCCCCGGGTTCAGTCCCAGTGTCTCACACATACACACACACACACACACACACACACGCGATAGAGCTGTGACTCTGCCCCATGAAACCAAGTGACATCAGATTGTTGTCAACCTTCTGTTGAATTCACTATGGACACAAGCAAGTTTCCCTGTTCCCCTCTGGCCACCCCCGACCCTGCCTTGCACTGGCAGCCAGCCCCACCCCTGCCGCCACCTCAGCCCTTGCCAGGTGAGCGCTCAGGTATGCGGAGACTGCGGCCGCAGGAGGGAGGAGCCAGAGAGGAGGGGCCGGGAGACCCGAGCCAGGCCAGACTCAGAGCGGGCTGGGACGGCCAGCGAGGCAGGACCTCTGCGCCTCACCGGGGCTGCACCTGAAGGTCGGCGAGAGGAGGCCGGTCGCCAACACACACACACACACACACACACACACACACACACACACACACACACAAGTCGTCCCTGCAGCCAGGCGGCCACGTCTTTGCTATCTCCCGCGACTGCGGGTGGGCAAGAGCTCCCACGCTGGACACCATGAGCTCCACGGCTGGCACCACTGCCACCCCTGGGTAAGTGCCACTGCCCTGCTGGGTCCCAGGGAGGAGGCCGGCCGGGACCCCCAGGTCGAAGGGAGGAGGCTGGCCTGGACCCCAGGCCTGAGAGTGAGGCTGGACCCAGGTCAGAGGGAGGAGAGGCCGGGGCCCCAGCCCCCACACCTGCAGATCCAGTTTGCAGCACCCAGGCAGACACCGGGAACCACCGAGCACCCCCCTCCTGCAGTTGGCACACGCAGGCCTGGGTTCACCTGGAGGTCCCACTCGGTAGCTGGGACCCGGCAGGAGGACCCCACCCAGCTGACCCGGCCCTCCCGGCCCAGACCCAGGAGTACTTACTCTCAGAGTCCATGTGCTAGACCGGGGGTTTGCAGCACACCCCTATCGGACACCCCACCTATGAGCAGTTGTCTCCTCCTTACGTTCTGACCTGCTAGAAACTCAGGGCATGTGAGGATAAGGACTCCAGTCTCTGGAGTGGGCAGGCCTAGGGGAAAAGAGAGATGAGTCTAAAGAGCTACGTGGTAGGTAGTGAGCTCTCCCGCCCAGAGGTAATCAAATGGTGGTGACATCTGACTGGCAGGAGCAGGATGAAGGGAGAGAGGGGCTTTGGCTGAAGAGTCCTCCATTTCCTTGCAACTCACAGCCCTCCCTTGGGACCTGGGCTCCAAGTCTTACCTCTGTGACCAGAGGATGTAAGGAGTCTCATGACAGCGCCCTTGAGGAGCAGCCAGGGACAGCGGGGACAGAGGAGGGTTTAGGGTGGAGGGGAGGAAGGTGCTCTGGGTCAGGGGCAGGTACGCGGGCATCAGTTCCCACTTACTGAGCAACTATGGGTGCTAAGCCCCTCCCAGTAAGGATAACCACAGTTTCCGGAGCCCGAGGGCACTGCACAGGCATCGTCTCAGTGATCTGCCCAGCAGCCCACCAGTTGCGTGCTGGGGGAAAGGGAAACTGAGGCAGGAGAGCCTAAGTCTCCTGCCCAGACTATGGCAAGGAAGTAGCACAGACGATCTGAACCCAGGTCCGTGTGACAGTGGGGCCGCACTCATGACCACAGCCAGCATGGCCCAGCCTCTCCCTGCCCGAGTCCCCATGGCCCCCCGGCACCCTCACCGCAAAGGCCTTGCAGTGCTGCCTGGCACTTGAGGCTTCTGCCCCAGCCCTCATCCTCTCACTGCCTTTCCCTCACCAGCCCGCAAGCTCCCCCGAAGCCAAGCGCCAAGTCTATCTATGGTGAGTGTGGCCTGGAAGCCAGGGCCAGGGGAGGGCCAGTGTCAGGAGGCCGGGCCTGGTCCCCGGGCCTGAGTCCAGCCTGCCTTCGTCTTCCACCACAGAGCAGAGGAAGCGATACTCCACGGTGGTGATGGCTGATGTGTCTCAGTACCAGGTCAATGTGAGTCTGGCTGGCTCCCAAGGGAAGGCTCCTTGGGGACAGTGGGTGGGCCTGAGAGACTAGAAATGCGTAGGAACCTCAGTGTACTCACAGACCAAACGGGCTGTGTCTCTGCCTCGGCTGTGCCACGGAGTCTCTGATTCTTTTGGTACTGAACAGAGACATCACCACGAGGCAGGAGGGGGGAAAGCAGCAGAGGCAATGCGGGGTCCCAGGAGGCAGGGAGGGGAAGTAGATGGAATCCAGACCCAGGCCCGCCAGCCTGGTCCCCACCACTCGGTGAAGGAGGGCAGGACCGGGGCCCTGGGCAGAGCTGATTCCCCAGGCTCTGCTTCCTGGAGGAGGCGTGGGGGGCCTCAGCCCAGGAGTCTGTGTCCAGGGGCCCGCGCCCGACTTACTACCTCCTCTGTGGTGCCAGCACCTGGTGACCTTCTGCCTGGGCGAGGAGGACGGTGTGCACACGGTGGAGGACGCATCCAGGAAGCTGGCAGTCATGGACAGCCAGGGCCGCGTCTGGACCCAAGAGATGCTGCTGCGTGTGTCCCCTGGCCACGTCACGCTGCTGGACCCGGCCTCCAAGGTGCTGGGGGACGTGGGCGGAAGTGGCCAGGCTGTTGACCCCGGGGAACTGGGAGGGCTGAGTGCGTGTGGCCAGCACCCCTTTCCAGCTTGCCAGCCGTTATTAAACAAGAGGCACTCCGGCCTGCTCCTACACCCACTGGGCACTGCAGTCACCATGGAGCAGTGGTACCGGCCCGTGCCTCAGTTTACCCTGCTGTCCGACCTGCAGGAGGAGCTGGAGTCCTACCCCCTCGGCGCCATCGTGCGCTGCGACGCGGTGACACCCCCGGGCCGGAGCCGCTCGCTGCTGCTGCTAGTGTGCCAGGAGCCCGAGCGCGCGCAGCCGGACGTGCACTTCTTCCAGGGCCTGCGTCTTGGGGTGAGAGTCTGGGCCCCACCCCCAAGTACAGCAAGGGGCGGGGCATGCGGTCAAAGGCGTGGTCAGGGGCCGAGGGGCGTGGTCTGAAGATTTGAAAAGGGCGGGTTTGTGAACAGGGCGTGGTCGAGACGGGACGCGGTTTGAGGGCAGTGGGCGGGGCTTGACCGAGTGATTGGCAGGCGGAGCTAATCCGAGAGGACATCCAGGGGGCTCTGCACAGTTACCGCTCCGGACGCGGGGAGCGCAGGGCAGCGGCGCTCAGGTGAGGGGCCGAACGGGTTCGGGAACTCCAGTCCCCCCCAGACAAGACAGCGCCCTCTCCTGGCCCTCGGGTTCCCCCTCTCGCCTGTTTCCGCCCAACACCTAACCCACGTCTGACCCTTCGGTATCAGGGTCTCCTCGCCAGCCACAAGTTTTTCCCTTACTGGTCCTCGTCGCTGACCCGGCCTGTTTCCTCCTCCCCTGCTCGCAGGGCTGCGGAGGAAGAGCTGCAGCGCGGGACCGTGCCCGCCGCCCAGACCCCGCCCCTGCAGCGCCGCCCGTCGGTCCGCGCGGTGATCAGCTCGGTCTCGACGGCCGCGGATCGCCGGGCGCCCCCGGTGCACCCCATCCCCGAGGCAGAGGAAAGGCAGCCCGGCCCAGCGAGCGCAGCAAGCAGCACTGACCCTGTGAGCCCGGACCTGGGCCCGCGAGGCCCGGAGCTGGCGGGTCTGCAGGCGGAGCGAGAAGTGGTGAGTGTCGGGCCTGGGGCGGAGCCGGAGGGCTTACTGCTCCAGTCCAGCCCTCCTTCCGGGTCGAGACTGAGCCTCTGTGGGGTCCGTGAGTGGCGGTGCTGGGGCCTGGAGTGGGGCTCGGCTCTGGGCTCTAGGGGCGTGGTCAGAGCTCCGGGGGCGTGGTCACCGTGGGGCTGTGAAGGGCGTGGCCTAGCCTGGGGGCGTGTCTACACTATCAAGGCGACAGCCTCAACGGGCGATGGGCCCTGAGACTCAGGAACCTCCCCTTTCCCTGTGTCCCCAGGACATCCTGAACCACGTGTTTGAGGACGTGGAGACCTTCGTGTCAAGGCTGCAGAAGTCTGCAGAGGCCACCCGCGTGTTGGAGCACCGGGAGCGCGGCCGCAGGACCCGGAGACGGGCAGCTGGGGGTAAGGACCGCCCCAAAGGGCCCAGAGCACCCATTCCTCTGTCACTCCCAAAGATCCTGGCTCCTTGACCCCCAGCATCTCCATAACCCCTCAGCCGAGCTGAGTTCCCTGGGTGTCCTTGGGTTTCCACCCCTCTCTGGTGTCACCTGTCATCTTGGGTCTCCCACACTGCGCCTGTGTCACTCACAGAGGGCCTGCTGACGCTGCGGGCCAAGCCACCCTCGGAGGCCGAGTACACAGATGTGCTTCAGAAAATCAAGTACGCCTTCAGCCTGCTGGTGAGGACACAGGCCCCGTGGGCCTCTCGCGGACCAGGGGCAGTGACCCCTGCCTTCCCCCCCTAACCTGGCACCACCCCACCCAGGCCCGGCTGCGAGACAACATCGCAAACCCCTCTTCTCCGGAGCTGCTGCACTTTCTGTTCGGGCCACTGCAGATGGTGAGTTGGCACCGCCCCATGGGTCCCCTGCAGGTCCTGCCAGAGCAGAGGAACTGGTGGCATCCCTACCCCTGTCACCCTGCAGATTGTGAACACGTCTGGCGGCCCCGAGTTCGCCAGCAGCGTGCGGCGGCCACACCTGACATCAGAGGCAGTGACACTGCTGCGGGACAACGTGACTCCTCTGGAAAACGCACTGTGGACCTCGCTTGGGGACTCCTGGACACGCCC
>PVJX010034453.1:0-18930 GCA_004027295.1 Dolichotis patagonum | reverse complement strand
GAGGACATATTATGGTAATCATCCCTAATTTTCCTATCAACTTAATCTGAAGCCCTTTATAACTTATACTGTCTTATTATGACTGATCTTATTTGAATCTGGTTTGTTAGATTGCTACTTTGTATTGACTGATTTTATTTAAATCTGTTATGATTGATAGCATCAAGTCTAAGAGTATAGGCAACTACACTGAAGATGATTCACTAAGATACCCACTCTGGTTTGATTATTACTTGCTTTTGAAGTCTTATAATGTCTCCAATGCTTTGTTTTTATTAATGTTGTTATATACTGCTGAGACATCATGGTAACCATTGTAGATCACCTAGTATTGCAGTTTTATGTGACTTTTTTGCCTCATGCTTTTCTAGGAATTGTTTTGTTTTATCTTGCTTTGTTTTGTTTTTACCTCTAATATAGGATAGATATACATTTAGAGACTCATGCATGTGTAAAGCTTATAAACAGTTTACAAGAACCAACTATATAACACATGTTGAAATGAACACCTACTTTGAAGAAAAAGAGACACTACAATACCCAGTGCTGATTCCATAATGTCATGATGTGAAATCCAGTAGAACTATCACTCTTTGTTCAAAGTGATTTTAGCTTGCTTTGTCTTGTTTAAGTTCAACATATATGAAGGTATGGACAGCTGTTTTGAGGAGAATGAGAGACACTATGACAGCTATTCTTGGCTTCCCTAAAGTCTAGTCTTGAAGACCTGAAATGACCTCCTCGTCCTGCTCAGATCAATTCCATACAAGGTTGTTTCATGTGAATTCCCTGTATGTGACAATAGGGACAACTTTTTGGAAGAAAACAAGAGTCAATATGATAGAGAGTTAATATCTCCGATTGTCTAGTTTTGGAATTTATGTCTCTTACATTGCTTTCTTGTGATCTACTTTGTTCTGTTTTGTTGTGTTTAATTTTACCCTTTTGATATAATTGCATGTATATTTAAGTGGGTAAGATGGATGACCATATTGCTGTTTTTGTCAGATCATGGAGCAGAACTGTTAACAGTCTCAGTGTTTGAATGTCTACTTTACATGTTTTAACTTTATAATTTGAACAACTATTTCCAAGAAGTCAGTATGTAATTTGTCAAGTAATAATTTCTTAGGATTTTTTGTTGTTGTTCTTTTCCTTTTTTCCTTGGAATTCTGTATTGTTGCTACCATTTATTCTGTTTTGTTTTGTATTTTCTCTTTAAATAAAAATTTAAAAAAATTATTTAAAAAAGACTTGTGGCGATTATCTTTAGAAGGTTTACTTCAAGGAGGAAAGGACAACCTTATGATGGCTAGACTTAATCGTCAGCTTGATTGGCTTGAGAACCACCCAAGGGCCTTAAAAAGCTCATTTCTGGGTGTGACTGGGTACTGGAGGCTTAGCCTCAAGGTCTGTATCTAGTCCCTTGTTTGCTCCTTTCTAGCACAGCTCTGTTTCCTAGCCAGCATAAACTAAGCACCTTTACTGCGCACTTTACGTCACGATGATCCAGTACCATGGACTGAATCCCCTGAGCCAAATTAAGCCTCTCGTCCTTTGAATGGTGGGGTTCAGGTGTTCCCCACTGACAAGGAGCCATTTTAACCACTACTGAGGCAGGGCCGCTGGCAGTTCGAGGGAAACATTAGCAGAATGATATTTTCATGTAAGTTATACATACATTTATGTATGCACGAGGTATGATCTAAAATGTGGTGAATGTTTAAATGTTAAAAATGTTACAGTAAAAGACACTTTGCCATTAAGCCCCCTCCCACTATTTCTGATCAATTCACACACACACGCCCCATCATTTTTGTTACTTTCTAAACCATTCTGGAAGTCTTCTTTCCTGAGTATCTTTAGTTGTGTTGTCATGGTTGTCTTGGTGCCCAGGATCAATTCAAAGTGTTTTCCTTTAGAGGACATTGAGATTTGGGGGAAGAGCTGGAAGTCACACAGTAACAGATGGGTGAATAACATAGATGGGGACACACGGTTCTTAGGACTCTGCCTCTCAGTTGGGTGGCACTGGGCAGCAACATTCACTGTGTATCTGATCACACCTCAGAAACACACTCAGGAAAAAAGACTTCCAGAACTGCTCCAAAAATGGCAAGAATGGTGGGATATGTGTGTTGAAAGTGAGAGGAGTGTGGCCCTGAAGCAAGGCCAGCAGATCGCTGTAGCTGCTGGTTTCAAACAGGAGCCTAAAGAGAATTCTTTCTGTGGTCTGTTGGCCATTTCAGAACTTTGGAAATGGAATGGTCAATTCATCAGAAAGAAATAGCAGGTGAGTATGGTGGACGTTAGGGGGCCTGCAGGGGAGAGACCCTGGTGCCTCGGGACCTGCACTGTGCAGTTGACTCAGGGTTCTTGGAGAACAAGGAACTCCTCCCCTCTATGGGGGCGGCTGAGAGTGTGGCAGACTTTTGGCGGCCTGCAGGAGAGAAACCCTGGCACATCGGGACCTGCACAGTGCAGTTGACTCGGGGTGCCAGGAGAACAAGGAACCTCCCCCACTCTCTGGGGGGCGGCTGTGAGTGTGGCCAGCTTTTGGCAGCCCAAAGGAGAGAGACCCTGGCGCATCGGGACCTGCATGGTGTGGTTGACTCGGGCACCGGGAGAACAAGGAACTCTTCCCCTCTCTGGGGGATGACTGTGATCCTGCCTGTGTGTGGGCTGAGAATCAGACATCTCATGTCGTCCTGTCCTCCATCCCATGTCCCCCTCCCCCTTCCCCCTGTCTAGCAAGTGGGAGCCAGTGAACTACACATCTTGTGAAAAGATTGGCTATGTTATTTAGTATGAGCTCCCCATATACAAAGATAAGAACAACCATTTGGAAGAAAACAAGAGACAATATGACAGATAGTGAAGATCTCTGGTTGTCTAGCTTTGAAATTTATGCTTTCTTAAGTCCTGTTCTGTTCTGTTTTGTTGTGTTTGATTTTACTCCCTTTTAAAATAAAATAAAATTTAAAAAAAAAAGAAAGTGAGAGGAGTAGTGGCAATATGTCTTTTACAGCAATAATTTTTAAAATTCAGACGAGCACCATATATTTTTATCACCTTTGTGTGTGTGTGTGTGTGTGTGTGTTCACTTGTTTGTGTGTTTTACTATAAAGGAAGCAATCAAATTTTTAAATAAAGCATATAGAATACAAAGCTAAAAACTAAAGTTTTGTTTATAACATATATTGATTTTTAAATATCCAGGTAAATGGAATAAGGACCATGTAAAAAGGCATAATAAACCTAAAGAAAAATAGGCATAATCAGAGAAACAAAATAAAACCAGAGAAGAAATTCAAGGTAACAAGAACATGAGAAGTCAAGAATACATCACCAAGCAAAATGACATTAATCAGATTATCACATTCCAATGGGGAAATGTACTATTACAAGTTTAGCTAAAAGCACTTGCTAAAACTTAAACAAGAGCCCAGATAGGGATACAGGGTCTTCCTCAGCAGAGGAGCAGATGGGTTCCTTGGAAAGTTCAGTTATGACAGCTCCCCACACTTCCTATTTCCTGGGTGCCTAAATCAGATGTTCCCTGCAGGGACTCCTGGGTCCTCAGACAGACCACTGCTGCCTTTCTTTTCCACTGTGGCTTGGTGTAGATGTCCCCGCAAAGCTTCATGCAGTCATAGGTAGGGCTTGTTCAGAGTTCCCTAAATAAAGTACCCCACCTTTAATGTGGGGTTAAAGGTGTGTGATTATTAAATTAGTCCACTGATTGGTTTGGCATTGACCTGATCCTGGCAGCCTAGAGAGAGTACAAAAGGGGCAGGAAGAAGCTGCTAAAGTCCCTTACTTTCTTTGTTATTTTCTGCCAGTCATGAATTGTTTCTCCTCTGCAAAGCCTGTCTGCCGTGCTACCCGGCCTTGGAGGCAGCCAGTGTTAGAATGAAAGCTCTGAAACCTGTCAATCAAATCAACTGTTCCTCCTCTAACTTCAGGCACCATTTATTTTGTCTCAGCAGTGAGAAAACTAAGATAATTCCTGACCCCAGAAGATGAAAAATCCAATCCTTCTCAAGTATTACATTTGGGTAGATGGAGGTTTCAGGCTTCTATTTTAGCTTCTTAAATTCTGGCTGTTATTTTATTAAAAGAATTTCTAGCTAACTGAATCATATATGAATCTGGTCTCTCATTTTCTTTGCCGAGGACATCCTAGTTAATAGTTTACAGAGTCAGCACTTAGACTGTTGCAAAAAAAAGGGCTAACTGTTCATAATGTCAGCAAAAGCAGCAAGAGAGAGAAAAGGAATGGACAGTATCTTTCTGTCTCTTATACTGTATGCAGGTCACATGCCCTTGGGCAGATGCAGCACTGACACCCTTAATCCCAGCACTGGACCATGAATCAGTCACAAACTCTAGGTTCAGCCACCTCCAAAAAGCCCACCCCCTATGACTGCATGAGGCTTTGGGGGGACATATACACAAAAACCATACTGTCTATTTTCAGGACTGACCGTAACAATGGAAACTTATAAAGCCCTGTATCTCGCCCTTTCCCCATAAGAAGCATAGTGTGCTATTATTCTGAGTCTAGAAATGTGGCTTTGTTTAGCACTGTACCCAGACCACTGTTCCTTGGGATGACTATCTTTATTAAACACATCCTTGGGGTAGCTTGGGGATATATGCTGTCAGTAGTCAGGCTATAGATGACCAGTACTTGAATTTGAGGGTAGAGGTTGAAAATACTTGTTCTCTTGTAGCTTGGATGATATTTTTCCATGACTTTCTACCTCCCAATTTTGGTGGCAAGAAATAAAGTGCCAGTATTACTCTGATTGTTTGATGATCGTTTTCTTTCCCTATCTCTGTCTCTAGCTATTCTCTCCCTATCTCTCTCTCTCTCAGATTTTCTTATCTCTTTCCTTAAATTTAATACCAATGATGCAACACATTGGACTTTGGTTTTTTTGCAATGCCAGGTCCTTGGCAACCCTATCCTAAAGAGTAGTATCATTCATCTCTCAAAACTTCTGCTATCTATTATTTGATACCAGACTTTCCATTACTGAGATAAAGACTCTCTAGCTGTATTTCTGTGTTTTCCTTTAAATACACCCCTGACTAGCTGACTCCAAGTGAGACATATCTGGACAGACGGGCATGGTGGAAGAAGTTGCTGACATCATGCAGCCAAGAAACACATAACGCAGGAAGAGTCAGGGAGGAAGGGGCCGGGACTAGATACAACCTTCCAGGTCATGCCCCCCATGGCTCACCCAGGCACACTCAGAAGCGTGATTGATTAATCTAGATATCTCTATGGTCGATCAAGTTGACACTCAAGATTCCATCATAGCCTGTACAGCCAGAATATGGACGGCACTGCATCTGGGGCACTGAATCTGCTCTGAGAAGCAGCATCTGGTTGGAAGCCTGTAAAATATGGTGGCTAAAGGCATTGGACTGGAGCAGGCATGTGGGCATTGACAGTCCTGCTGATAAACTTTTAATCAGTGCCTGTGTTTTTACTCCACCTCTAGTCCAGTTCCCATGCTGTTGCCTCTGCGCCTTGGGTTTCTCTGAGGCTGAGTCCAGGGTCATCTGTGCACAAAGCTCTTGCTCCCTTCTGTTCCGCTGGAGACTGTTCACTCTACTGTCTTAAAGAATCTCTTTCTACTGCTAGCCTCCTCCCCATTTTCTTCATTAATCTAGTTTACTGGACTTGAAGGTTGCTAGTATACATTTTAAACTATTTTTTAAATTGTTGTGTAGAAAATTTGTTAGGTTTCATGTATTTATTTTCATACTACCATGGTTGGCTTACAGTTGCTTCCTACTTTATTCAATATTTTAGTTATTCTTAATTGAAATGGTTTCTTAGTTTTTGAAAGATTTCTAAAATAAACAATACTATTTTGACTTTTTTAAAGATTGTTCCATTTCTTCTTTATATAATTGTATCAAATAGCTTTAGCATAATTTTTAAGTGATAATTAAAGGCAACTTTATTTTTTCCTAACAGAGACAAGAGTATTTCTGCTACAAACATTTCTGAAAGATATTCTCTACCCAGGAAAGAGATTCTCCTTCTGCTTCTAGATTCTGATCTGTTTTCTCAGAAACAGACACTGAACTTCAGCAGATGGTATTTCTCCAGGGATCATTTTCCAATGTGACAACAAAGATTTTTGTCTTCCTTAATTTAACTTCTATGCCATTTATATTTACTGTTTAATCTCATATTTCTATGTCGTCTTTGTATTCTGGATGAATTATACACATTCTTCTAATGTACATTTTCAGCTCTGTCCAGTCCATTATGAGGTGCTTAATAGTGCTAAACTTTTATTTTAAGTATGTAAAAAGCTATTCTACTTGCTTTTTTATTCTTCCAAATAAAAGAATAAATTCAAATTAATAACCTTTGTCTATTTTCTGAATCACTTCTGTGGTGGCCATTTGTATTGAGTGGGCAGCTTAGCTTCTTCTTTTGAGCTTCTGTGAATTTCAATGAATTTTATAGAGCTTATTGTGCTACACACATAGATGTGTAACGATCAGTAAGAAGACAAAAATATGCAGAAGAGTCAAGTACTTGTACCTCATTTACCCTCCCTGTGCAACAAGCAATATTGTTGTGGGAGGGCGGTTCATTAAATTCGTGCCTTTGCTTTGTGAGCCACTGCCAACGTGAGGGAGGGAAGTGTTTTAGGGTTGGCAGAGCAACAAGCTAGAGGCCCAGAAACCCTGCTGCACCTGCCTGTCGTGTCTGCTGTTCAGACCGCCTGGGACAGACTTTCGTCTGACTGCACAACCACTTTCTTAACTGGCTCTTACATATGAACTCTCTTCTTCCACGTTGCAACCACTTTTTACATGAGTTGCTGCTGTGCTAGTTAAATTTTCCAGATCTTTCAAATCTTACTGACTCTGTGGTATTTTCCTGCTTAAAAGATAGACTGTTCCACCGTCACCATGAGAAAAATTCATTAATAGTCTGAAAAATGCACACAGCTATCATCCCAGAACTCTGGGAGCCAGAGGTAGGAAAATCAAGGCTGGCCTGGGCTGCATAGCAAAACCTTGTCTCAAAAAATCTAAAAACAAAACAAAACAAAAACAATCTGAAAAACAAGAATAACGTGCTGCTAGCAAATGCCTGGTGTTGATGAATTCTTGAATGACAGAGTGCAGGCTTGAGGGCCTGAATTAAGAAACACTCAGCATAAGAAGAGCCGCAGAGGGTAAGTGCTTTTCTCGCCCTCTGTAGTGTCTTCTCCACTCCGTTCTTCTTCCCTTCCACCCTTGCCGTACTTCTCTGAGCGGTGGTTCTCAGCGGTTCTTGTGCCCAGACACTGAGCGTGAGTCTACATGTGAGCGATGGACCCAGAGAGTGAGGAAGGCATAAGGGCCTGCCTGGCAAGCACGGGAGTTCGATCCCCTGCGCAAACAAAACAAAACAACAAAAACATGAGCTTCTCTGTGGTTTTTATCAGTCAATTAGGATGAGTCAATAGTCCATCATAGGACAGATACATAGACCCTCACACATTTAAAAACTGAGTGGGACGTGAAATGCTGAGCTGTAACACTAACAAAATGAACCAGGAATAGAAGAGACTATGTTCACTCACATGAAAGTATCATAAAATGTAGAGAGATGATTGAGGGAAGCGAGAAAGAAGACAAATTGAAAAAAACAAAAATCAATATGAAAAACCTAAATAGTAAAAAAAAAAGAACAAAAGAAAAGCAAACAATACAAACAAACAATACAAACAAACAAAAAACAAAACAGCAAACAAAAAAGCCACCCCAACTAGGCTGAAAAGGAAAACAACTCAAAAAGAGAAAAAAAAAATAATAACATTCCTCTGGTGTCCACAGTTCTGTGGTAGGTCCAAGGCAGATCCCAGAAATGTGCTGTGTGCTCCGGCCAAGTTTGCAGTAGGACTTGATCTTGGCCCCGGATGTGGGGCTGGGGCTCGTCTCCAGCTGACAGGGTTTTGGATGTCCACTGCTCTTTACCGTGTTTGTCTCTGCGGTGCTCTCCCCGTTGCTGCGGTGCCCTCAATAGAGAAAGCCTGCGATGGTTCCCAGACCACGTGCAGTTGGCTCCTTCTGGACATTGCCCCGCTTCTTCTGTTTCGTACTACTAGCTTCTTTTACCAGCTAGGCACAGGGCAGGGAGAGTGACCATGCACCAGTGCAGGCCAAGGCTGCATGGCGACTCACGCTGCTGGGCCAAGGCAACAACCAGAGTGGGATCTGGGTGGTCCCTGCAACTACTTCTCAGAAGAATTCCCCCTAGCATACTTCTCAGCTGTCATCAGTCCACTGTGGCCGGATGGCTCTTTCTTCTTTCCACTCCAGGACTTTGGAAGTGAAATTACCCAGGACTGTGGCTGCCTGCGATAATCACTATCACCATAGTCCAGTAACAAAGAACAGGGTACCAAGGCAACTTCCCATCTGTAATACAGTGGGAAGGTAGCCAGGCACAGAGGTGCATGGCTGACAATCGAAATGAAAGACAAGCCAAACAACTCTGAGTAGACATAGACAGAAAAAAAAAAAAAAAAAAAAAAAGAAACATAGAGGAGCCTGGGAAGATGATGGAAACCATGAACAGCCAACATAAGAAAGAAACAGAAGCCACAAAACAGATCCAAACAGATATCCAGGTGACTAAACATTCCAGTGAAAGTGCACACAACAGACTGAATAAAGGCAAAGATAGAATGTCAGATCTAAAAGACTGGATTTCAGTTAGGAACCATAAAAGGAAAGATATCTTAAAAATAGCAAGGGACCATGAAAAATGAAGCCAACAGCTGCAAGATGAAGTAAAGAAGAACAACATTCATTCATAAAATCAGTGAGAAAGCCAAATATAGAGAAAATGTCATAAAAACACCTTTCCATGGAAGAAATGGCAAAACACTTTCCAAACATGGTGAAAGATTTTCACATACAAATGAGTGAGGCATATAGAACTTCAAATAGCCATGATCAAAATAAATCTATGGCCTTTCCTGCCAGGTTCTGCCACTGGAAGGCGCGCCGAGCACAGGCAGAGAGAGCCAGGTCTGCCTCTGCCTGCTGCGTGCCACCACCAGAAGGCTCCTTCCTGCAGGCAGCCAGCAGGAGCAGGGACACACAGCCAGGTGAGCCCTGTGCATCTGTAGGCCACCCCTGGAGGCCTTGGTTCCCTCAGACAGCCATCACCCACGCGCAGAATCAGACAAACACCCCCTGTGTGTCTGCCACCATCATGGGAGTCCCAGTGTAGACACAGGCTGAGCAGCAGCCCCACCTCCATGCACCCCTGATCATCAGCGAAGCCCCAGTGTAGCTAGAGAAGCCCACTCCACACCCTAATACCTCCCTGTAAATCTGGAATTAGAGGACCCCAGCTGCCTGTCCCATTCCCCTACACTGCCTAGGGGCAGCCAACGTGGGAAGTGCCTGGGGCCACACAACCAGCTTGTTGGGAGGAACCAGGAGAATGTCAAGATGAAGAAGCAAACGGCAAACTCAGACCTCCAGCCCACACAGAGCAAGTCTGGGAGATTCAGTCATGGTAGAAAACAGAAGTCACACACCTGAAACCTCTGAGAGGACAGCAACTGAAGTAAGGAAACAACTGCATGAGACTGTAAAGGTAATCAGATTAGAAATAATGTCTCAGGTAAAAGAAGAAATCACAAACATACTAAAAGAATTGTTCAGCAGGTCTAAAGAAGACGTAGACAAAAAAGAAGAGCATAGGAAAGTGATGGAAACCTTGAATGAATGTAGAAAGGAATTACAGTGCAGGAAACAGATTCAAAGAGAGATGCAGGAAATTAAAAATTCAATCAAAAGCTGGCAAAACCGCTCGAAAGAGACTGAAGATAGACTCAGACCTTGAAGATAAGATTGCAGCTAGTGATCATGAAAGGAAAGACCTCTTAAAAATAACACAGAATCAGGAAATAACAACTCAATGGCTGCAAGATGATTCAAAAAAGCATAATTTACAAGAATCATAGCAAACATCTCAACACAAACCCTTAAATCAAATTTGAAAGCTTGAATGAAATATCCCAAGCCTAAAAGAAAACAACATTCATCCCAAATTGATGTACCCTGCAAAATCATCTTTCAAAATCAATGCAAAAGTAAGATACTTCCATGAGAAGAACAACTGAGATATTCATGGCCACCGAACCAGCACCCCAAACTGCTCCAAGAGATGTTTCAGGAAGAGACAAGCAGCAGCACCATTCCAAGGACACAAACAAAAGAAAGCACCAGGAAAGGCAAACAGTTAAACAGAGGGGAAAGACGGGGTGCCGACACATGAGAATGATGTGAAAATGACAAGTCAGTACATATCATTTATAACCATCAATGTAAATGGTCTCAATTCACTGACCAAAAGAAACAAAAGACTGGCGGAATGGATCAAGAAGCATACAAGAAACATATTTAACTCAAAAAGAAACTCATACACTGAAAGTCAAAGGATAAAAAACAAATACTCCATGCAACAAGGACCCAGAAAAAAAGCAGGGTAGTGACTCTATTGGAAGATATTGTGAACTTCAGGCCAAGACTGATTGAAAGAGACAAAGTCACTACATACTTGTTGAGGGAAAACTCCAAGAAGAAGAAATAACAATCATAAATATACATATACCACATATAACACTCAAGTATACTAAGCAAAAATATTAATGGACAAGAAAGATCAAATAAACACTAATAAAATTATAGTGGGGACCTTAGTAACCCACTGTCATAAATAGACAGATCAACTAGACAAAAAAAAAATCTACAAAGAAATATCAGAACTGAACCAAACCTGTGAAAAGTGGATTTTTAGTAGGTGTTTATACAGTGTTCCACTCCACAATGTCAGAATACACATTTTTCTCAGCTGCACATGGCCTCCAAAATAGACCTTATACTAGCCCATAGACCATGCTTATCTAAATGCAAAGTAACTGAAATTATCCCATGTCTATTATCTGAACATAGTGTAATGAAATTGGAAATCAATGGCAAAAGAAACCACAAAAACTACATAAACACCTGGAAATTAACTAACAGCGTCCTGAACAACCAATAGGTCATAGATGGAATTCAAAAAGCAATTAAAATAGGATATACAATTAAATGGTAATGCTGATACAACAAACTGGCACTCAGGGGACTTGATTAAAGCAGTCCTAAGAGGGAAATTTAAAGTGGTGAAGCCACATATTAGAAAAACAGAATGAGTTAAAATAAACAACATAACGTTGAACCTCAGACTTCTAGAAAATGAAGAATAAATTAATCAAACCTAAATCTCATATGAGAGAGAAAATTCCAAAGGTAAGAGAAGAAATTAATATACTTGAGACTAAGAAACCAATACAAAGAATCAATGAATCAAAGAGTTGGTTCACTGAAAGACTAAATAGAATTGACAGACCCTTAGCTAACTATTATGGTGTGTGTTTGGACGTGCCCTCAAAGCCTCATGAGGTGGCTGAGTCCTGCATTTGTGATTGGTTTGTAAAGTCAAGAAATTATGGGTCAAACCATCCTTATTCAGAAACCATCTGTAGATCTAGAGATGCAGGGCAATCCCAATAAAAATCCCACTTAGCGGATTCTATAGTGCACGAGGAAAAGCAAAAGACCAAGAACAGAGAACACAACAGGAAAGAACAAAGTCAGAGAGCTGACGTTACCCAACTACAGAGCTTCCTAAAAAGCTACAGTAATGAGGGCAGTGCACAAGTATCAGACAAATAGACCAGTGAGATAGAATGGAGAGCCCCTCTACAGACCCACACAAAGATCGCCTGACTGACGCGAAGCAAAGGCAACACAGTGGGAGGGGAAAGACTTAATAGTAAGTGAAACAAATGAACTCTCATGTGACCAGAAAAAAGTATAAATATAAACCTTTCATCTTGCACCAAGAAATTCAAGATGCATCATGGACTTAAATGTAAAACAATAAAATTTCTAGAAGATAATTTAGTATAAAATCTTAGGTTTGGATTATTTATACACACAAGATCAAAATTATAACCCATGAAAAAAACTGACATGTATTTCATTAAATTTACAATGGCTTTTCTGGGGGAAAATGCCATTAAAAAATGAACAGACAGGAACAGGGAGAAGCTATTTACAAAGACTGCCACACCCACCCGTCCTCTTGCTCCTCCACTTGCACCTCTGCTGGTCCCTCCCCGCAGCACTCTCCCCAGGGCGCACCAGGGCTCTCCCCTCGGTTGCTTTGAATCTTTGCTTCATGGCTCTGTCCAAGAGGACCTACGTTAACTGCTGTATTTTAGATGTTTGCTTCTTTTTAAATCTGTGGCACTTATTATCTACTAATGTACTACAGTATTGCTTGTTGTTGATTGAGTGATTGATGGGTTTTCTGTCTGTCTCTCTTCCCAGTTCTTTTCATTAGTCTGTGTCTGCAGTCCGCAATGGTGACATTCACGGTGGGGAGTTGGTACACACATAGCACATCTCAATTTCCCCTATCCTCTTCCTCTCCTAGCCTCCCCTCTCCACGAGGACAGAGTTTCCTATGTTGTTCACTGCTATATTCTCAATATCTAAACTCTGCCAGAAATATAATAGGTGTTCAATAAATATTTATTGAATAAATAGTGCCCTCTGTGAACGGAATTCTTCTGGGGGTTTTTGTTACAATGGCCATAACAAATCTGGGCTACTCTCTACAGCAGTTTATTCTTTCATAGTTTCACCGACAGGGATATATTTTTATCTCTTTCTAGTGGAAATTACTCTAAATGTGTATTGAAGCATTGTGGATTCTAGCGTATGTTAGACATGGCCTCTGATCCTCTTGATTAGTTTTGAGGGCTAGACTAGAACTCACAATCATGTAAGTAATATTTTAATCCAAGCACAATCGCTAAATTTAACACGTTCCACCTTTCATTTGTGGAAACAGGACTGTTAGAGTCATGTGCTTGTGTATTTTCCATCCAGGATATGTGGACCAACGTTTTCCAAAGTCAAAGACATTGATCTACTTATCATCTTTTGAAAAACAAGGAATGGTTATCATACATTTGCAGCGTTATTTGTCGGAGAGCGCAGAGGAGCTTTTAAACACCCTGCTGTTTCAGAGGTGGCCTCAATCAGTTGAGTTCATACTGCCATCTGGCGGCCGAATTACAGAACTACACACGCAAGGGCTTCTAAGCATTTCAGTCTATCAGAGAAATCAGATTTCAACCATCTTTACAACGAAACATTTAAAGATATTAAAAAGCAGTTTTTAAAAGTTTCAGAAACGTTTTTCCTGTATTATACATGCACTTCTGCTGCTGACAATTGGTGAATCTGGAAAAAGAATTAACAGGACTGATAACAAACACAGGAGCGCTTTCCCCAGGCACTCGCCTGATCTTCGGTTTTCCCCGTGAGATCGCACTATTATCTCTGTTCCGTTGCTGAGATGAAGACTCAGCAGTTAACGGTATCACAGTGTCACTCAGCGAGGCTTTTTCTGGCAGAACTTGAGCCCGAGTCCCCGTGACGCCATCTCCAGGGCCAGTGCTCTGGGTAATGGGCCGCGTTCACATGGTGCCAGAAACGAAAATCCTCCGAAGTCATAAACACTGCAAATACCTTGTATAAAATAAAACATGCTGTTTAGAGGGAAAGCTGGCTGGAGGAAACAGCTCAGAAATAATTACTGACGGTTCCTAAACCCTGAGATCTATTTTTAGAGCACTTCTTGGGTCAAGTGAGTTGGCTTTCATTCTATGCTTGTGGAGACCCCAGAAACAGTTTATGCAAGAATTACGTGTGAATTGCCAAAAGAAATACATTGATGATATTGAAAAAAAATGAAGACTTCAATAATACATTTTAAAAATTGTAACTGTATTCATTCCCATGTTTTATGAATAAATGGCCTGTGAGTATTGTAACTATCTCTTGAATAGCATAATTAGATTGTACTATATTTTTATGAAAGATACTTGGTGGAGTTTATACACACTACCAGTATTGTAACTCTAGCTCGGCATTAAATTGTTCTTTAATGACAGAGTGGGTCCCCATCTATTGCCCTTTTAAATGCTCAAAGTGCTGTAATTCCACAACTGCACTTTAGAGCATTCCACAGAGAAAGCACTAATCTTTGCTTTAATTACCCTCGTTTCAAACTCAAGTTTCTCTTCTAGGAAATAGATTCTCTGAAGGATTGACAGGAATTTGTTAAAACCACCTCAAAAGCTGAAGGCAACGTTCAAGATGATGTCGAAGAAATTAGATGATGCTCTGTCCCTGGAAGGTGACTGATTAATGAACCACCAGAGCACTTTGGCCAGTGTGGCTCCCGCATGTGGTTAAGGAGACTTATCTGCTCCAATGTCTCTCTGTAGCTGAATACTGCCAACAATGAAGATGTACTTTTATTGAAGAGGGAAATGATTTTTATATCAAAGTTGTAATAGTTGAATGAAATCTCAAGATAGAAGGATTAATGAATTTTTCTATCAAAATTTATTGAGGGACAGCAAATGTCAGCAGACATATCGCTTTCTTCAGTCCGGCAAGAGCCAGTGTCTGTCTACCAGATCTTGAGAGAATGAAGATGTATAGGGCTGAGACTGTCTGCTTCTCCTTGATCCATGTGGGTTCTTTCTGTGACCAAGGTAAAGGCACTCATCTTCACTGGTCAGTGATTGAACTCATGACCTCATACTTGCCAGGAAGGTGCTTACGCAGTTGAGCTAAATCCCCGGCAAGGTCCTCATTTTAGATAGACCCTCTGTGGAGTTTCTCTGACTGCCAATCAACAACTATGACTTCCTTCAGCCTGAAGAAGCCATATCGGTCATTGTCCATTTCTCCCTCATGGCAGTTCAGGACACTTCCTCAGAGCGGGGAATGTTATAGGCAGCTGATGTAGTTAGAAGTATTATAGTCAGTCATACAGAGCTGGGCCCTCAAAGGAGCCAGTGCAGAGGACCAGATATCTGGCAAACTTGGAGGAGACAGACACCTCCACTGCTGGCCAGATCTCAAGACAAAAGGCAAAACAAACGCAACCACACCCTAAGTATAAACATCAGGGACTGGTATTCTAAATAAGTATGAATCACCTTGAGGAAGCTAGAAAAGTCATTAACCTAACTTTACCAGCAAAGACCCTGTTTGTATTCATGCCCAATTGCTGCATGACTCACCTCCCCATTTGGTCCAGATTTTATCAATTTTACCTGAGTAATTATACTTGTAATCTTGCTGGTTGACCACAGTTCTGTCCCACCTCATGCCCACCTGCCTTGTGAGCTCCCACGTTTCCCCACCTTGGACCCACTTTGCCTCATGGTTTTGCTGTATAAAATCCTTGGAAGACGTAGGATACTTGGTAACCCACTTGGGACCGCTTCTGTCTCCCTCTTGCTCAGAAGCTTTCTCTCTCTCAATAAATATATTAAAACAAAAAGGGAAGGCACTCATTTGTAAACCCTCGATGTCTTCTCTCTTGAGCAACATGACTGATCATCACTATTGCATGTCTAGTCAGCACCAGGTAGGGAAGAAATGATCCAAGGCGCAAAACTTGTCATTCTTGCTTCCTTGTATATTTTTTTCACCCAGTCTCTCCCAGAATATATAAAATGGTTACCTGGTCTCTGTTGTTACTCATAAATCACTGAAACTATACCCATCTCCTTCATGCACCCACTGACTCAGCAAAGCGGGGAATTATGTTTTGCCTAGACAACCGTAATTGTTCTGCCTCTGAAACCGTGCACTGTGCGCCGTTGGACAGCAGTGTACTCCACTCGGTATCACGATGCAGAGACGGTGAAGAACGATCAAGGACGGAACTCAAGGGGCCAACAGAGCAAACACGTGTAAGGAACTTCACACTTCTCCTTTAGGAGGGGAACACTTCTTGCTCCTTCAGTAATAATAAGGATAAATAGGAGAAAAGAAAAACTGTGCTTTCTGTAGAGCTATTGAGCCATGTGTAAATGAATGCACGAGAAGAATGAGCCCTGCACGGGTCCACAAAGCTCCACGCAGCCCCCTCTCAGGCCCAGTGCAAATGTGCCTGGCCGAGGAAGGGCCTGCCAGAGATGAAGAGACTGCAGAGATGGCGAGAGAGCCACTGAGCCCTCAACAGCAGCATGAGCTGTGGGACTAATCCCAGGAGTCCAGCCCGGACCAGAGTGCCATGTGTCATCTTTCAGGCCTGACCACAGACAGACACATGGCTCTGCCTGGCGGGCCCGCAAGGGGGAGCGGCCCTCCTCTGCACATCTTGGGGCACAGCCAGGGAACTGCAGTCCCCGGGGAAGGGAGACAGAGAACTCAGGCCCTCCCTGAGGCAGTCGTGCCCACTCTCCTGGTTGCATTTCTAGCCTAGGGACCTCCTTTCAAAAGTCTCCTTATCAGAGGCTTAGGCTAAAAATATGGGAAATGTTCCATGAAAATAGCAACCAAAAGAGAATAAAGGTGGATTTTTTTATATCTGATTTTAAAAAATCTTTAAGTCAAAAGTGTCCTCAGAGATAATGAAGATAATTATGTAATGACAGTGGGGCCAATTTATGTAGAGAGCATAAAAATTATTTCTGCACACAACTCTGGAATACCTGAATACAATAAGCAAGTATTAATGGGTGTAAAAGGAGAAGCAAAAAATAATAATGGGGGATTTCAGTATCTCATTTTCAACAATGGGTAGACTGACGAGATAGAAAATTAATAACATGGACTTGAATGCACTTTTTTTTTTTTAAATCGGTACCAGGGATCGAATTGAATGCACTTTTTAACAAATAGGCCTGCCATTCAAAAGAAAAAAGATCCATTTGCTAGATCTTTAGATGTCTG
Source organism: Dolichotis patagonum (assembly GCA_004027295.1). Lineage (NCBI taxonomy): Eukaryota > Metazoa > Chordata > Mammalia > Rodentia > Caviidae > Dolichotis > Dolichotis patagonum. The sequence continues at coordinate 2,064 of PVJX010034453.1, read as the reverse complement.
AAGACAACGTTGTCACCTGTGATTTCACCTGTTCAGTACTGTTACAGTTGGAACACGAAACGTCCTCCCTGAGACCCACGCGCTGAAGACTTCATTGCCAGTGCAGCAGTGTCCAGCGGTGCGGCATAGGGCGGACCAAGAGTGACCTAATATACCAGTGCGGTCATAGCTCGGCACCATTCCCGGGGGTGAAGGAACCGGAGCCGAGGCCACTGAAGGCGGTGGGTCACGGGGGTGTGGCTTTGGAGACCGACCTAGCGCCCAGCCCTTCCTCTCAGGCTCCTGACCGCCTCTGCCGCCCCCTGTTGCTCGGAGTGGAGCAGTTTTCCTCAACTGCTGCCTTCCACCATTGGAGCCCGCGGACCATGGGCTGAAACTTCACGTGTTCATCCGCATCATGACCCTGGTGGCTGTCCTCAAGGCGTCACCAGTTTGTCCATCCCACTGGTCTCCGGCGTGAGCAGGTCTAGGCATCCACACACAGGCTGACAACCTGCGTTGAGTGGTTTGGTAGAGCTTTAGTTCTATGACTTCTCTGGTAGCACAGTCCTGCCGTAGAGCCTTTGTATCTCCAAAGAGAATAAATAGAGGGATAGTGGAAGTGTCTCACTGGGAAAAACAAACCGTAACTTCACATTTAGTTTCGCATTTCACTATTAGTTTCATAGACATAACATGTTTATGGCAATGACATCAGTTTTAAGGTATGGAAAGAAACTTCGCTAAGCTAACACTCATTGAATCTGTAAGCGCGACACTTTGGCTTACCCTGAAGTTCTAGATGGCTCCTGACTGCTCCAGAGGGTGCTAATTTACTCTATGTTTATTGTGAAAGTCTAGTTTGTAACTCACAGGAAAGAGCTCCTGTCCCTCTGCTTTTTCGGTTGCGCCAGGGAAACTGCCCTTTGTGGCTCCTGCTAGAGTGCAGAATGTTCGGAAGCATCCCCAGTGGCTAAAAGAAGAGATGAATTTGACAAAGGAGCAGTACAATTAAGCTGGATAAAAGGGCTTTTTACTAGGCTTGCTTTACGGTATGTTTCTGAGAGGTTAAGACTTCTTTTTAAACCTAGGGATTAAAGTGCTGCTGAGAATTACTTATTACTAGACTGCTAATAAATGGTGAAATTCAGGTTACTATGATTTTACTACCACGGGAAAATACTTGAGACAAATGACAATAGAAACCTATGGAATGTAGCAAAAGGAATGCTAAAAAGGCAATTTGTAGCAATAAATGCCTACATTAAAAACAATAAAAGGATCTCAAACAGTCTAACATTATACAGCACGGAGCCAGGGGAAAAGAACCTTGTTAGGCTGCTTAGCTCTGAGGCCCACTCAGAGGCCCCTGCCGAGCCATTGTCTCCCGATGCCCCAGCTGTGCTCAGAGCGAACCCACGCCCTGTCCTCTCCGCAGGACCTCATTGCCGCGGAACTTTTATTCCTTACCATGCTTTCACAAGTGCCACCGAATAATTTTTCATTAACAGTATATAATAGTCATCCATTATTCCGTATCTAATGCTAATCAGTGTGGTTAATTATCATTAAGGCGGTGAATATATTTCATTTCACATTCAGAGTATTTAGAATAGTCACACAGGTTAGGTCCTCAATTAATTTCCCCAAGTATGTTAATCAGATAATATTAATATACTTAATATATGTATGGAAGTATTTCTAAAAATGATTTCAAATGTGATAGTTACAAAAGAAAAGGTAAATTACATTATAATTAAGAGCTTCTGTTTATTGAAAATTATCAGAAAGAGTGAAAAGATGTGCTACAACCTGGGATGACATCTCCAATAAATGAAACTAAAAATCAATTCATATGCTTAATTTATTAAAGAAAACACAACACCTACAAATCTCTAGGCAGAAGATAAATAGTCCAGTAGAAAATGTGGACAAAATTCATGAGCAGGCATTTCACAACAGAGGAAAAAAAGACAAGTGCATTGATATACTCCTTGGGGCCAGTCTGGGAAACACAGTCTGGGAAGACTTAGTGTCTTCATTATTTTTTTTTAAGGTCAGAAACATAAAGTTCTCTACTTCAAA
>PVJX010034452.1:0-18935 GCA_004027295.1 Dolichotis patagonum | reverse complement strand
TTTTTTTAAAAAGAATGCAGTTGTTCGGGCTTCTGGGTGGAGGTTTTAGAGAAGTCAACAGCTTCGGGACAGGCTTTCTGAAGCAGTTTGGTGGGTCTTTGGGCTGGCTTTTGGAGAAGTAAACCTCAGGTTAACCTAGCACAGAACTGAGCAGTGGGCAGTTTTGAGACTCTACACAGATTGCTCACAATAAGCCTCCGGTCACCTCCCACTGGGGTTTCTTTAGGGTTTCTAAAGCCTTTCTAGGCGCTAAACTGGAATTGCCCGATGTTTTTTGAAACAAGCCAAGTAGTAAATATTTTTGCCTTTGTGGTTCAAGGACTTCTTGCTGCCTGGAGCAGCAGGTGGTAAATGAATGGTCAAGGGTACAGTCCAGGAAAACAGTAGCAGCCGCGGCTACTGGTTGGATTTGGCTTATTACCGTCGTTTGCCAACTCCTTGTGTAAAAAACAGACGTATTAGCTGGGGTTAATTGCCTTTTCAAGTGGTATTGTTACTGTGTAGGAAAAACTGGCTAAGAATCAATAGATCAGATTTTCCCAGAATAAAAGTTACAAAACGGGTGGCATTCAGGCCTTTTTGTTGTGGGTCTTTGTCTTTGTTGCTGTCTTGGGGTTGGAATCTGGGCCCTCTTCACGCTAGCCAGAGCTCTATCACCGAGCCACTCCTGAAGCCCCACGTTGAGAGTTCCCAGGGGTCATTTAAGGCTTGTTGAAGGCAGAACAAACGGTGTTTAGCCTCGTGTCATAGTGAACTATCTTAATACACACCACGGTACACACCACGGTTGTAACACAGGAGAATGATTAGGACTACGATAACAGTGTTAGCAAGGATGTGGAGGAATTGGAAATTTCTCTGGCAGGAATGTAAAATGGTGCATTGGCTTTGGAAAACAGTCTGATGGTTCTTTAAGACTTTAAGCTGCCATAGGACACAGAGGTTTGGTTTCTAGGTATATACTCTACGAGAATGAAAACGTGTCCTCACGAAAACTTGTGTACCAGTGTCTGTAGCCGCTTTGTTCATCATAACCAAATGTAGCAACACACGAATGTCTGCCAGCTGCCGTGGAGTATTATTCAGCCATAAAAAGGAATGAACTGCAGGCTCATGCTACAACACATGAACTGCAAAAGCATAATTATGCTAAGTGAGAGAAGCCAGATGCAAAAGGCCAAATGTTGTATGCTTCTATATCCCAACATAGGCAAATTTCTGGAGACTAGACACACAAGGTGCATCAGTGATTACCAGGGACTGGGAGGATTGGGAAGTGACTGCTAGTGAGTATGAGGTTTCTTTTGGGCTTAGGAAAATGTGAGATGGATCGTGGCAATGATTGTACAATTCTGTGCATAGACCAAAAGCCATGTGTGCGCTTTATATGAATGAATGTAAGATCTCTGCATCGCATTGCCATAAAGCTTACAAAAACAATCTAGCAGTCAAGGCAGGTGCAGAATTGATGTATGAGAAACAGTGAGTGCTTAATTAATAAAAAGGTGCAAAAATGCAGGAGATGAATCGACGCCTTTGGATTCCTTATTTTTGGTTGGATTCTGAGTTCTCCACGTGCCTCATGAGGTATCTGTGTTCTTGGGAAGGGGATAGGAGGGCAGTGGAGGGAGAGGTGTGTCTGTAGTCCACAGCCTCCGGTGTAATGCCATCAGCCCTGGGGCCGTGTTCATTCCAAGCTCCCTGGGACCATTGGATCCTGTGGCTGCTGACACACAGCCAGCTCTGGGATCTGAAGTCCAGGAGCTGTGTGGGCTCTGACCTGTTGTGTTCCCAGCTGCCCATGGGGACTTGGTGGGTACTGGGGGATCGCTGGCTCCTTGTGGAGGCTCACGAAACTTGCTTCTCTGTTACAGATCGAGGAAGGCAGTAAAGCCGCAGCTGTGGACAAGTTACTGGCTGGAGATGAGATTGTGGGCATCAATGACATCGGCCTCTCGGGGTTTAGACAGGAAGCAATTTGCCTGGTGAAAGGCTCCCATAAGACCTTGAAGCTGGTGGTCAAAAGGTAAGCTCTGTGTCTCCCTCATGTTGACCAAGACAGGCAGCAGTGAGTAGAACATCCAAATGGGAAGCCTTGTGGTGGATTGTTTGTCCATATCACTGCCAAGATCTTGACTAGGATTGAAGTTGTGTGTGTGTATGTGGGTATGTGTGTGTGTGTGCACACGAGCATGCATGTACACATTTGTGTGTGTATACATGCACTTAGATTTACATCTACCTCTGTATCTTTGAGGATTGGTTCCAGGTCCCTACAGGTATCAAAACCTGAGGGTGCTCACGCCCTGTCTGTAAAATGGCACTTTATTTGCATGTAACCTGCGCGTATCTTTGCATATGCTGTAAATCATCTCTGGACGGCCAATATTACCTAGCACACATTATCAGTGGTTATACTATATTGCTCAGGAAATGAGCATAAGAAAAAAATCAATACATGTTCAGTACAGATGCATTTTCCCCCCAAATATTTTCATTGGTTCTGGATGTAAAACACATGGGCATAGGAGGCTGACTGTATTCTACCTCGGGATGAATCCAGCATTAAAAATGGGAAGGATCCCAGCTGGGCACAGTGTTGTGTTTCTATTGTCTCAGTACTCAGGAGGCTGAGGTAGGAGGATCACTGTGAGTTCTAGGCCAGCCTGAACTGCATACAAACAGTCAAAAAGAAAAAGATTCTTTGTTCTATTATTGTTGTTGTTAAGAGTTTCGTTTACTGAGTGAGTTGAATACTTGCATCCTTGGCAGTATGTTGTATAGGTAATATTGTGCTTCTAGTGACATGACCTGTCATTGCCCATTGTTCACATGAGTGGCAGGCTGCTGTGTCTGGTGTTTTACACTAGAGAGGGAGAGGGAGTGTGTCCACCGGGTCCATTTAAACACCAGCTATCGCATATTCCTACTGGTGTGCCAAGAACCAAGGGCGGAAGTTCAGAAATGAGTGAAGAATGTTCTTTGCCACATTAACTTAGCAACCCCATTTCTAAGCGCAGTATCTTTTTTTATGATGCAGGATCTTGCCAGCCTCAAGGTCTCAGTCCTCCTGCCTCAGCCTTCCCAGGTGCTGGGATTGCAGGAGTGGGCCACAAACTCTGGAACGTGCTATTTGTGACCACTGTTTTAATAAGACTTGGAACTCAAGAACTGAAGTGTCAGAGTGGCGGCCATGTCTGAGCCAGCTGGGGAGGATGGGCTGGGAGAAGTCCTGTCACTCTACAGAGTCAGGAGGCTCAGGTCAGACTTGATGGTGAGGGAAGCCATGCTGCTTGGCTTCCAGCCGAGCTCTTGGGAGTGACGCCTGTGCAGTCCGTGCAATAGGCAGCCTGCATCCCAGGGCTTCGCCATAGCTAAGTCCCTAGGGGCAGCGGAAGCGGAAGGTGTATACACTGTGAATGGTGATCGATGTGGTCATGTTTTGCCGGCCACTTGGTGTCCACGTCACCTCTCCTGTCATTTTATTTTTCTCTCTGTGAATGTAAGAACTGAGAAATGATTTTATCATTTATGTTTTCATTTATGCAGTCACGAGTAAAGCTGGGCCTCGTGGTTAGAAGTGTGATATATGTAATATGTAATTCTTTTTTTTTTGTACTGGAGAGTGAATTCATGCTAGGCAAGTGATTGCTGATTTTTTTTAAAACAGAAGTGCGGCCTGGGACATAGTTCAGCAGCGCAAGCATCTCCAAGCACAAGGTTCTGAGTTCTATTCCTGGCATACCCCCCTGCCCTTCCCCCAGACCTAGAAGTGCATATTTAAGGATAGACAAAGAAAACCTGAAACCTGTTTGGGGGGCATGCAGACCATCTGAGAAGGAAAGAGGGGAAGCCACAGGACACCTGCGGTTTAGGTCTGAAAATCTCCAGGGTAGAGGGATTCAGCCTTTGTCCCAAAGGGTTGACTCTGAGGTTTTACACACAACCCTTTTTTGCATTTTAAAACCACCAGTTTCCTTTAAATGGATGCACTAAGCCAGGCATGATAGTGCATGCCTGTAATCCCAGCATTTGGGAGGCTGAGGCAGGGGGATTGCTGTGAGTTCGAGGCCAGCCTGGGCTACAAAGTAAGTTCAAGACCAGCTTAAGCTGCATGGTGAGACCCTGTCTCAAAAAGAAAAAAAATAAATGGATGTACTGAATGATTATGTGGTTTGCATAGAATTTAATAGTTTGAGTAATGTATAGCAAGATCGAAAAACCCAAGCCGTGAATTCAGAAACTTTGAAACACACTTTTAATAACATGTGGAGGTTTTCAAATTTTTCAAAATTACTTTGTTCATTTTCAATAGTCGATGTAGGTATTATTTTTGCCGACTAGACTAGAAACTAGTCTTAACGTGGTTCTTTGTTCAGTGAGGCGAAGGAGGTTTTCCAGGTTAATAAATTAATTAATACTAGGTTTAGTTGCTGTCCTGCTGAGTAATTGATAGAAGATGTACGTAGTATGTGTACAACACCAAACTTTTTCCTTACTATAAAAGCACTGGCGAGCGCTTTAAAAATTATTTTTCAAGGCCAGACAAGTATCATTCTCTGTCTAAATTCTGATCTGCCGACCAGCTTTCTTTGCCATCCCCAGAGCCTGCTAATCTGCCTCCTGTCCTACTGGATTAGCTGGCATTTACTAACCTTGCTGTGCGGAGCTGCGGGGTGGAGCATGCCCTCGTGCAAGCCGCAGTGGCAGTGACTGCCGCTTGCAGCCCGGTGGTACAGCCTGTGACTAACAGGCGTGAGGCCCTGCTTTCATCCCTGGCACCGCAGAAAAAGAATGTCTGATTTATCAAAATGCCTTCTGTGTATAGCTCATAGCCTGAGCTGCAAACATACACATCAGTATCAGTGACTGCCTTACTTGAAAGCATGACCAAACGATTCATTTGGTAGCTCAACCCTGGACTTGCCTCATGCCAAGCCATGGGGAAAGAGTTGTGTATTTCCGAGCTCAGCTGTTCTCTGGTTACATCTTTGCTTCCCGAGAAGGTCCAGGGCGGAGAGTGGCCTTTTACCATGTGTTCGTCTCTCTCTGCACTTCTCTTGTGCACTTTTGCCCTCTGTGTCCAGTCCCCTGAAGATGGTGCAGCCAGGTCTAGAGTGGTCTGGGTTCTGGGATTTTCAGAGAACCATAGGTTACTTTGTCGGGTGGCTGTGATGATCGAGCTCTCACTGGCGTAAGCAAAGCCCGAAGCCAGAACCAGGTGGCACAGTAAATTCATGGCCCAGTAGATGAAAGCCCGAGCTGTTGCAAGGACTGTAAAGGAACAGGAGCACTGTGTTGGCTGCCCCCTGGAGGTCCTGGCTGTCTCTGGTAGCTGGGCACACAGTCTTCCGGTTTTCTTAATTCACAGGCAAATTACTGTAAGTTGAGCTCCTAGAAAGTACCTAGACTTTCACATGTCTTGGCAAACGCTTCTTTTAATTATCACACCATAAATTATTTTTGTAAAGCCTGTATCACCCTTTGCGTCCTTTTTCCCCAGATTTTTATTCTAATACTAGTTTTCTCAATGATGGAATGCACGTGCCACCTCAGCCTTAATCGCACACTGGGAAGTTTCCTTTGTGACCCTGTCCTGGGCTGCAGACACTTCTGTTGGGGTGCGGGATCATCCACAGGGTTCACACATGTAGCTTCCTGCCTCTCTGCGGCAGACTTAAACCCTTTTGTGAATCTAATGACATCCTTTAAGCCTGTGTTTAGGAGCAGATTAATGCCAAGGGGAGGTTTTACAGGGACTGTAGGGGTAGCCTCCCTGCCCAGGGGTGAGGTATCTGAACAAAGGAGGCTGCAAATGGAGCGACCAGGCTCCTACTGGTCAGGAGCAAGTTTCTGTGCCACAGGCATCCCTTCTGGGATGTCTCAAAGCTGTGTTGACTTGGGCTTCAAAATCAGTCTGGAGCAGGGCTCCCCTCTGCTCCTGGCTTCTTGGACCCGTCCTAGGGCAGGTGGCCCTGGGGCCCTAACACTGATTAGCACAGATGTGCCGGCGGGCAGCAGCTATGCGCAGTGCTGTGGCAGTAAGGAAGGAGCTGGCAGCAGTGTTGGCAGATTGCATCCCTGCTCCTCTCCTCCCCTTCCTTCTCCTTCCCCTGCTCCTCCTCCCCTGTGGCCCCCCCCCAAGCTTTTTATGGGACCTGGTGGTCATTTGAAGGGTGAGCTTCTAGGGGGGCTGCTGGGGCGTGGGGGAAGCCCTGCTTTGGGGAGTGGTCTCTGTTGTGGTCAGAGGGATCGTTTGTACTGTGCAAGCTTATATGGGCCTTTGTGTTTATCATTCTGTTAGAACCGAGGAGAGACTAAAGTTTATGCCCCATGGGGACCCTGACTTGTTTGGGCTGTTTCCAGTGTTTTATGAGGCAAATCAAGAGAAAAACAGAAAACCGTGAAGAGCAGAATTGTTTTATTTTGGAGAGAATTACTTTCATTCAGGTTTTGTGTGGGGCTTAAGTTATTTAATCAGACAAATACCTAAGTATGTGAGATTTTTACATATTCTATGTTAAGAATGGTAAAAAGTTAAAAGTTTATTATTTCTTCCTTTTATTCATTGCAGTAAAGAAATTAGACCTTTATGAAACACATATGCATATGGATAAGCAAGGCCTGCAAATGACGTTTATGTAAGTTAGTGGGGAAACCTTGATGGCGTCTAATACATTAGACGGAGTGTTTCACATGTGTTCATCTCAGTGCTACGCCAGCAGCCACTGTTTCCCCCTGAAGGAGTGGCTCTGACGAGGTCCCTGCTGTAGGAGAACAGATGTCTTGTGCTGGCCTCTCTGCCAGGGTGCTATCGTGGGAGAGGGAGAAGTCCTGCCGAGGTTACAGAGCGGACGCAGCCTTCTGGAATGCCCTCCCTGGAGACCCAGGACACCAAGATTGCAGGAACAAGCCATGGGGCTTGACCTGGAGGAAGTGGCTGGCTGGTGGGTCTGACAATGACCTCCACTGATGACCTCCCACAGGCATGGCTGAGCCTGGAGCAGATGGCCAGATAAATGTCACCCCCTCCTGGAACTGCTACCACCAACCACCTTACACCGCCACCCCTTGGTTCCAGGGTGGGCGAGGAGTCTGGGGAAGAAAGCAAGCAGGTCACCGTTGCCGTCCAGCACTGGCATTTTGTAGAAAGTGAGGGACACACGTCGCCGTTAGAGAAAACCTCCTGGCCTCCTTGGTTCGGGAAGGTTAAGGATGCAGAGGGCCTTTCTCTGGCTTGATGCTTTGGCAAAGAGAAGGCTGCTTCCTTCACCCTCAGTGAGGTGGTAACTGATGAAACACGGAATTTTCACCAGCCGCTTAGCACACATAGACAGTCACACACGTGAGTGGACTGGCAGGTTACCAGAGTGACAGGGACCAGACACGTGCACTGTCACCTACCAGTTCTCCCGAGTGTGTGAAGGATCGTAAAGTGTGTGGGTTAAAGATGGAAGTTTTCTGTTGGAGAAGTGTTCCTTCCTTAGAGTGGCATCCAGCCATTGCTGCACTCAGTGAACCTGCAGTAGGCGGGGCCCCTGCCTTGTACTTACAGGAATTCTTTGCTGGTGATTCCATGGGCGCTACTCTTTTCTGTCTGGGGATTGAACCCAATGCTTTTGCACTGAGCCACATCCCCCAGTCCTTTTTATGATTTTTTGAGGTAGGGACTAAGTCGCTCATTGGCCCGGGTTGGGCTCAAACTTGTGATCTTCCTATCTCAGTTTGCCAGAGTACTGACATTTCAGGTGTGTGCCACAACACGTAGCAATTTCCTGAGTTTCATTGATTTTCATACTCATGACCCCACATGTCTTTGCCATATTGTGACTGTAATGTGTTGCTTTCTTAGGTTATTTTCCTAAACCTTGTTTATCTCCTGTATGCCCCTATTGTTTGCTCTTTTTGCTAGGAGAAGGAAGTCGCTCTCTTTTTTTTTTGTCTTTTTGATACAGGGTTCACTGTACAGTTCAGACTGGCCTTGGGCTCACTTTGTAGCCCAGGCTGGTCTCAAACTTGCAAACTGTTCTCCTGCCTCAGCCTCCCAAGTGCTGGGATTACAGGAGTGCACCACCACACCCAGCAGAAAGTCCCTTCATAACTGTCTCAGTAATTTAACCTGAGGATGATAAGAATAACCATGCCTCTGAGAGAAAATTTGAGGGCATATTGAGTGAAAATGCATGGCTTTGTGTTTTCTGGAGAATTCTAGAAAGAGGTAGATAAGATATGTTGGGATTTCATTTCTTTCTCTTCACATTTGTTTCAAAGATAGGTCTCCTTGTAGATGTAGCTGTGAGCCTCTTTATATGTATAACGTGTCTGTCTGTCTGTATTTGTGTGATGCTGGGGGTGGAACTAAGGCGTTACACATGCTACGCAAATGGTCTACCACAGTGCTGAATCCTCAGAACTGTCCATTCACATGACATCTAACTGGCAATCTAGTGTCTCTGGTTGCCTTTTTTTGGCCTCCTTGTTGGCTCATTTATGCCGCACTGACAGATTGAATCAACATATCAGGAAAAACCTCTTGTGTATTTTTATATATAAGACTCGTTAGTTCTGTTGCTAATCCTTTGGGCTCTTATAGTTATATTAGTGGTTGCACATTACAGTATCTTTACTGTGCTCAACAACACACAGCCTCCATAGCTCATCATCTACTGCTCAGGCAATTCGATGGGTCCGTTCTTGCTTTTCTCTTTGCTGGTCCTGGGCTTGGAACCCAGGGCCTCCCGCACAGCGAGCTACCTCTCCGGTCCAGAGCTGTCTGTTTTGCCTTGGAATATCTTTTATTTTGCCAACAAATGCATTCAGTTGAAACGAAGCCAGCAATTTATGTTGTGGAGTTGGCGGGATGTGGTAGCATAATCCCTGTGATCTCAGCAGCTTAGGAAGCTGAGGCAGGCAGGAGGATCGTAACTTGAAGCCCAGCCTGGGTGAGTTAGTGAGACCCTGAAGTAAAAAATAATTTGCCACGTGTGATGGTGCGTGCCTGTCAGCCTAGCATTCTGGGAGACTGAGGAAGAAGGGTCACAAATTTGAGCTCAACCTGAGAGAGTTGGTGAGCTCTTAGCTTGAAGTAGAGGAAGAAGAAGAAGTGGAGGAGGAGGAATAAGAAGAAGAGGAAGAAGAGGAGGAGGAGGAACAAGAAGAGGAAGAAGAAGAAGACGAGGAAGAGGAAGAAGAAGGAGGAGGAGAAGAAGAGAAAGAAAGGGAAAAAAAAAGGCCTGGGGATGGAGGTCACTGTGAAGGCGGCCTGGTTTCAGTCCCCAGTACTGATAAATTGACATAGAGACAGACAGACAGACATGAAAAGGACTGAATATGCAGCTCTGACCTGGAGAAGTAGCTCAGTGTATGGGAGGCCTGACTTCCACCCCCAGTACCAGCAAAGATAAAAAGCAAAAACAAACCCATGGAGTTGCATGAACCGGTGTGCGCTGTTCTTGAAGGTTGGGGAATGTGTTGTAGAGCGGACGTGTTTTGCATACCAAAGGGGGGAGCCTGTTTTTCTTTTTTTTCCCAGTTTAAATAGGTTTACAGGATGAACATGATAAAGGGTTAATGGAGGAAACAAGTCATTCGAGTCAGCTCCAGTTCCGGTTCTCTGTGTGTTCCTTGTGTGGCCTCCTTTCAGCAGGTACCCTGCCAGGGTCCCAGAGGGCTGGGAGGCTGAGAGCAGAGGTGGAGCTGGCCTGCCCTGGCCAAGGGGGAGGTGAGGTGCCACAGGGTGGAGAGGAGCGTGGGGCTTTCATCCCGTGTGAACCCCGCCTCTGCTGATGCTAGAGCTGCTGCTTTGATGTGTCCTATCAGTTTCAGCTGCTGAGGTCAGCTGGGAATTTCGGCCTTTCCTTAATTCTCTTCCTGAATAAAGGCAGGAAGGATCACACAGGACTGTTGATTTTATCAGGCATGATGTCACCATCCATGGCTTGGCATTGGTCTGTACTACTGCCTAGGAAAAGAGTGCGCTGCCCCAGAATCAGCCCCAGCATGTCACCGTGTGTGTGGGGGTATCTATCTTTTTCTTATAGTAAATGCACACATGCATGCGTGCACATGTGTGTGCAAAGCTAGCATTCGTATTCTGACCGAGAGTTTTCTGCGCTGACTTAACATAGGTGGAAGTATCCCCACCCAAGGCTAAGATCACTCCGGTAAATGTTGCCTATGGGAAGCTCTCAGCTGAGTAGGTGGAGAAGGCACAGACCGGAAGAGCTCTGCTCAGTAAGGACCCCAAGAGGGAAGTGGGGAGGCTGCAGGGCCAGGGAAGCATTGCCCGAGAATGGGACAGGGAAGCTGCTCATCCCAGCTGAGCTAGTATGAGAGCAGGGACAAAGCTCCATCAGCTGTCCCAGGCCACCAGAGCTGTCAGTGACAAAGAAAGTAATAGGAAAAGATGGCCAGGCCAGTGCAAGTCTGAGCTGGACCCGGGAAACTGTTTCTGTCTGTGTCCCCAGAGGACAGTGCAGGCCCGGGAGCAGTGCTATGGCCAGGCAGAGAACCTGGGAAGACAGGCTTGCTTCTGAGGAAGGTGGGAGCTGCGGATGGTTCTGGGCAGTGGTCTGGCAGGAGTTAAGTAGGACAGAGTGGGTGGGGGGAGGCCTTCCGGAGACTTGGCAGGAAAGGGAAGGCAGCATAAGGTCAGAGGCAGGCTCTCTTGAAGTTGGAGGAAAACTTCTGTGTGCTTAAAGAATTAGAGGACTGTGTGTGGCCGCCAGGGGCCGTCCAGCCAACTTCCTCCTCCACCCCAGACACTCCCAGCGCCCCGCTGGCCTGCGTGCCCGACTCACTTACATCTTGGGGGATTTCTGTGCCCAGGGCTTCACTGAGGCCCCTTCCTTGCACCAAGTCCTCGCCACACTCTTCCTGCCTCTAAGATTCCTGACCCCTAGTTGGGTCACCGGCACCCTCTTCCCAGCTGTCCTGCTGTCCAGTGGGGCCATGAGCTGGGACTGGTCTCCTTAGGCTCTTGGGGGACCCAGTGCGTCCCTCCCGGTTGCCCCACCCCGGTGCCTGCCCAACTTTCCATCTTACCAAGCAGGGGCGTATGAAGCATGAGCTATTTATTTGGAGAGGCTGCACATCCTTGCTTTCTTCTCAGAGGTTATGAAAAAAAGCCAACACCGATGTGATTTTTTTTTTTTTTTTTTGAGGAAAGGGAAGGAATTTTCTTTTTGTAGTAAATATTTCATCGGAATAGTCCTTACAACAATTACTCAAAATAATACTTGATATCCAGACCCGGTCTTAATTTTGGGTTTTTTTTTGTTTGTTTTTGTCTTTTTGAGACAAGGTTTTACTATGCATATCAGACTTTCCTGAACTCATTGTATAGCCCAGGCTGACCTCAGACTCACAGCAATCCTCCTGCCTCAGCCTCCTGAGTGCTGGGATTACAGGCATGTGCCACAACACCCAGCTACATTCTTAATTTTTAAGGACATAGTAGCATTATTTTTATATTTGTGGTCCCCCTTTCCTTTCAAAAACAAAACCCAAAGAGTACCTAGCCCTGTAAAATGATTTTTCAAAATTGAAGTAAGTATACATTGATTTTTGATGTGCGATTTGTAGGAAAAGATTTCAGGAAAACCATGAAAATATTCTCTTTATTCTTTCGGGGTTGAACTCAGCAGTGACGTTCTCAGTGAGGGTCTCCTGTGCCTTATTTTTTATTTCCAGACAGGGTCTTGCTAAGTCACTAGGTGGCCCCGGGCAGGGCTGAAACTTTAGAATCCTCCTGCCTCAGCTTCCCAGAGTGCTGGGATTACAGGCAGGGTTCCCTCTTTCACTTTCTGCTAAGTAGATAGAGTGTCCTTAGTGAAGTCCTCCATTCAGTGCGTGGTTTGGAGGGCTGGGCACAAGCTCAGTGTGATCAGCAGCTTGTCAGTGCGTTTGCACTCCCGTGGCACACGCTGTGGCACCCCGTGTCCCGCTCACAGTTCCCACACTTCTGGGGCTCCTGGGAGGGAACAGCACAGCCACTTTGGGAAGAGGTGTTAAAACCGCGCAAAGGTGCAATGAGTACAGGTGGCCTGTAGGTGGCACCAGAGTGCTGTGTCCCAAAGTCCTCAGCCAGGCCAGTATTTGATTCCCCAGGATGGCCATGGTTTTTCAGGAAATTCAGAGGACATGACCAAAAAAACTGCATACACTGCAGGTGAATGTCATCATCCCCAGCAGCCATAGGAGGAATTTAATAACCCTTTCTGTTGTCTTTCTTCATTGGTTCCCTTAAAGAAATAGCCCTGTGAGAGTCGTTGCTGGGACTTCTTGAACTAGACACTTGCATGTCTGTGTGGTCTTTTTGCAGAACAGTGCAGGTCATTTGTGTTCCCTCAGCCTCCCTGAGCGCTGCCTGGCCCTTCAGACAGTCAACCCCCAAGGACACGAGCCGTGGACGAGGGCTGTGCCTGGGTTGAGTTTCCTCGGGACCCCTCTTCCATCCATCGCTGCCTGCTCATGTCTCTGCCTAGAAATTGCTTTTTTCCTCCCAATCAGGTTTTTATTAGAACATTTTAGATACACATAATGATCATATTCATCATGGAGAATTTGTACCTGTATGTGATATAAGTTGATTCTTTTTTTTTGCCTTTCCTCTATCCGCCCTTCAACCCTTCCTCCCCTCCCCATTTACAAAAGCTTTGTTTCCATTATCTTTCTTTTTTCCTTTTGGTGCCATGAATTGAACTCGGGACCTTGATCTTGCCAAGCAGGCACTGTGCCACGAGCTATATCCCTAGCCCTCCCATTTTTTTCCTTCTTTTTCTTTCTTTTTTTTGGGGGGGGGGTCTTTTTGAGACAGTCTCACTATACAGTTCAGACTGGCCTTGAGCTCACTTTGTAGCCCAGGCTGGTCTCAAACTTGGAATGATCTTCCTTCCTCAGCCTCCCAACTGCTGGGATTACAGGCATGTGCCAACACGCCCAGCTCCATTTTTTTTTTCTTTCATTCTTTTTTTTTTTTTTTGGGTAGTTTTCCCTTCTTTCCTTTCTCCCTCCTCCCTCCCTCCCTCCCTCCCTCATTTCCCTTCCCACTTGAACATTTTCATCCTATTTCACAATCTCTGTTACACATTTTGGTCCTTGTTTGTGCTGTCAGTTTCTCACACCAGAGAAACAGTATTTACAAATATGTGTCCAACATACGTCAATTAAGAGTATCATCTCAAGGTGCATCCATTTACCTAGAAATGTCTCGAACTTATCCTTCTTTATTCTGCCTGGAAACTGTGACGGTAGTAGGCGGCAGAGGGATGCTTGGCCTGCACCCCAACTCTGATGACTTCGGGTCTTGACCTCTGCTTTGCATGCCTGCAGTTTAACCTCTGTGTGTGCATTTGTGTCCTGATAGTGTGGCACAGCACAGCCATGTCCTGTGGCCACTAGAGACCCCAAAGAGACCTTCAGATTTTTTTCTTTTTTTGTAATGTGGTGAAGTACTCACAACGGGTGATTTATCATTCTAACCACCCAGAGTGTGCAGTCCAGTAGTGTTAAGTATGTTCGTATTGTGCATCCTCTAGAACTCTTTTTGTCTGGTAAAACTGAAGTTCTGCCAAGTTCACTGAAACGGCCCATCCCTGTTCGGCCTGTCTCAGCTTCTGGAATCTCCCATCGTGTTTTCTGTCTCTGGGAATTTGGTTCCTGTAGGTGTCTTAAATATTTGAGATCATATAGTCTGCAGCCATTTGTAGCTGTCATATCACTTAGCATAATGATACCTGTGTTGTAGCGGGTCTCAGAATTTCTTTCCTTTTTCTGACTGTATGCATTTTGAACATTTTGTTTATCCATTCATCCATCAGTAGGGCCATCTACATTTTAACCACACATGACTGGCTGTTAAGGTCCATATTAGATGTAAGCTGAATATTACTCATGTAGAAAACCTTTTAGTTTAGTAAAAGAAGACATTTGAAGTGTTACCTGTCATTAATCATTATTACAGTTTCTTTAAAAAGCTCTCCAGGTTTTCAGAGTGACGTTTTGGTCCAGGAATGGTATCGCCTAGCTCTGTTGATTGCTAGATAGTGTCTAGTTACTGCCTGCTTCACTTACAGCGCTGAATAAGCCCCTCTTTTCTTGGTGGTCAGTGCGAGGGTGGACATTTCCCCTCGTAACCTTGCCATATGGTTAATGTTACCTCTGGGCTCCTTTCCCCTCCATTGTCAACTCATCTTCCGCTTCTGTGTCACTTCACACTTGGCTTTGAGCATTCTGTGCGTGGGGACGGTTGATTTCCCTTGAACCGATTCTAGGTCTTCAAGCTCTGGGTACTTAGGGCAGGAGGTGCTTCTTGCAAAGTTTGAGAAGCAGGTTTCCGGTTGTTGCTTTCTATCCTGATCATCTGTGCTGCATCAGAAGGCCCTGCTTTCCCATTCGGGGTATTAAAATAGAATTTCCATTATGAAGACGTGAGTGCATACAGCAGCTGCGCTGTGGGAGGCGTACCGTGTGTTCAGGCCGGTCGTTCTGAGATGAAAGTTTCGCTGCAGATCGTGTCCCGCCAGTGACTACTCGTCCACACAGGCAGGGCAGGTAGGGAGCCGCTGCGGGTGGTTTGCGCGCTGAGTGGTGTGCCGTCTAGTGGGACTCACAGCAGCCATGGAAAAGGCTGTGTCCGCACAACCTGGTGTAGCAGCCACCAGTCACCTGTGGTTGTTGTGATGTGCCCAGGGTGGCTTTGTTTCATTTTAATTAATTTAAATAATGGTGTGTGCCTATCAGCAGAGGTCTAGGAGCATAAGTAACTTGACTCTTTCTTCCTGTCTTGGTAATGACCACACTTGGCATTGACTCCTGTTTGTCCAGGGCCAAACCAGGAATCGAGGTACTGTACAGCAGGGACACACTGTCCTACAGTGGAGGTTGCTGTGTGCAGAGAGGCAGTGATGAGGGGGACTGAACAGGCAGAGAAGCCCTGGGATAGGAACCTGGGTCCCGGCTATTGGCTGGGTTCCTTAGTCTTTCTTCACACCCTCCCTGCAGGGGGATCATGGCAGGTGGCTTCCTTCTGATCTGTCTGGAGCATAGGCTGCAGCATCGTGACTGCTGGCTGTGGTCTGCTTCAGTCTCTGCCACCTGTCCCACAAGGCTGGCTTGGGCACCCTTACAACATGGCTACTCCAGATTGCTGGGTTTGTTATGTGTTGATGGCTCCCTCCCTCCCTTCCTTCCGTCCATCCAACTGTCCTTCGTTCTGTCCTTCCTTCCTTCTGGGGATCTAGGAAGAAGAGAAATGGCTTCCTATGGATATGCTCAAATGTGCCAGCATGACCTTCTTCCCATTTTGTTTCTTAGACAGGTCATTTGGGACAGCCCAGGGTCAAGGGGAAGAATGTGAAGCCACCTTCGTTGGCATAGCAGAGGTAGCAGAGGCTTCGCAGCCATTTTTAATCTGTTGCACATCCTTTGCAGAGCAACTTCATGGCTGATTTTTTATCTCTGCTGATAGTAGTTTTTCTGGAAGGACATTCCTCCCGCCTACTGAGCACTGCGGCCTCACTAGTACCAGCTAGTACACCAGGTATCTGGGCATTGGGTTGCAGACAGCTTTGCTGCAAGTGCCAGGCATTTCCTTTTCTCAGCCTTGTTTTTCTTTCCGTTTGCCTCCATTTCAGTCAATCTAGGTTATTTCTCTCATTAACTAACTATAAAGAAACATGAAAGAAGCAGGGGATATTCTAGCACCCAAAAAGCCAGCTGAAAATGAAATTCACATGGCCAGAAGCTTCCTCACGAGGATTTTAAGGAATTCAATGAGGTATAGCCTTGATTTTGTAATTTCTTTCTTTCTTTTGTAGTGTAGTCAATTTGTCTCAGAAAGTCCTCAAAACCTTTGTGATATAAAGCTTTGGTTTCATTTTGGAAAATAACTCAGCATTGTTTTCTAATGTTGTGGCCTGCTGGGGGAAATGTCTGATCATTGTAAGGCAGCAGAAGATGCTCACTGGGGTTCTTTCTCCATTCTACCCATGGGGAGCTCCTTGCTGGCTGCAGGGGCCAAAGAGAGAAGGAAAGCTGGCTGGCTTCCTTCTGGAGCTTTGGAGGAGAAGGTGGCTTGGATGGTCTCTGTGCTTGGGAGCACCTGTAGGGCTTTCCAGAGGGACACACCTGGCCATCTGGGCATGTGTGACCATAGCACTCAGAGGCCACACTCAGGATGGTGGGGATGTGGCAAGAGCTCAGGAAGGCTCATGGCATGTGGAAAAGCTCTGCTAAAACAGACTCCAGCCTGTCAGTGTCGGGCGCCTTGATTACGTGCTGGGAAGCCTTGGTCACCCTCGCAGCACGTGCTGCAAGGCGCAAAGGCAGGAGCACCTGCTGGTTGTACGTAGCAGCAAGATAGCAAGGTCCACCAAGTCAGTGGACCCATGCCACCTGAGGTCTGTGTGGCCCAGCCAACTCAGGGACTCAGCCCCATCCTTTCTTCCCAAGGAGACTCAGGGTCCTGTGCAAACTTGCACTGAAACTCAACAGATAAGGAGAATCTACTTTTGTTCATATGATTGGGGTGGGGGATTGTTTTTTCAGAGCACATTTCATTTATCTTAACATGTATAAAATGTTTGATAAAGGATGATTACGTGTGTTTATGCAAGAATCAGTTCTAAGGAATAAGTGCTGCTGCACATTTTGCAGCCTGTGACTCCCACTCGGCACAAGGGCAGAATGGGCATTGACAAGCTCCTAAAAAGAGGGAGCATGCAGGAATACAGTGGCCAGGCCGCAAATGCCACTCCTAGTTTTGCTAAACAGCCAGGACAGACTTCCTGTCTGGTTACACAGGCATGCAGCGTGCAAAGTGCCTGCCTCAGCTGTCCTCGTTCTTTTCCAGGAGGAATGATGTGAGCTGGAGACCCCACTCGTGGCATGCCACCAAGTTCTCCGACGGCCACCCCGAGCCTGCGGCCTCTCAGTTCCCCACCGCCAGCGGCTGCTCTTCCTGGCATGGCCGCCACCACACGAGGTACATGCTCTCTTTCTCGCTGCCTGACTTTGGGGTGATTCTGATGTTTCTGATGAGACCAGGCCATCCATCAAGACCTGGTTAGGGTTAGAATGCTGAATGTTTCACTGGCCAGGAAAGTGTGTGACAGTGGGAAACGGAAAACGATGTGACAAGACGGAGGATGAGCAGGCCAGCGTTCTCTGTGTTACTGGAGGCGAGGCTCAGGATGGGTCACCTCTGTGGCTTCCCTTTGGGACTGTTCTGTGGGGCACCAGGCAGTTGGGGGTTTGGAGCCAGGTGGGTGGCTTCCTGTGGCACTCACATGTGCACAACCACCACCCTTCTCTCAAAGGTTTCACAGAGGATTGGAAGGCAGGAGATACTGGTGGGGTGGCAGGTGTATTTTGTATAAGTTCCCAGGGAGATCCTATTGTGCCTCTTACCTTCTTCCCAACCCTATCTTGGTATTAGTAACAAACATCCTGTGTGCAGATAGTGTACTTCTAGAGTGTGTATATCCCATGCACATGTGTATATGTGTGTGTGGTGTACATATGTGTGTGTGACTTTAAATGTGTATGAATGTATATGTATCCATATAGGTATGTTTGTGTGTACCTGTGTGCATATATGAGTAGAAATCTGACTGCATGTGTGTATACATGCGTGTTTGTGTACACATGTGTGTGTGTTTAAAGTTAATATACTCATCTCAAAATCTGTCTCTTAGAGAGAAAAGCATGTGTGCTGCCCATGTCTGCGTGGTAACAGCACTCAGTGCTGTTGTATCTGCTCGGACCTGGGATGTCAAGACAGAATAGCCACAGGGGGAGAGAAGTCAGGAATACGCTCCATCTCTAAGCTTGCAGGATGTAGCAGTGTCAAACCCGCCTGGTCATGACCTTGCCAGTGCATCCCTCGTGTCCTTGGCGCAGTTGGAGATTCCTGTCTCCTCCTCGTTCTCCCCAAGCCTAGCATAGCCACAGCTGTTTATCTCCCCACCCCTCGCCCAAGCGTGCCTTTTCTAGCTTTGTGACACTTTCAGGAAAGCATGACAAGCTGCTGAAAAGGATAAATAATTCACCACTAAGAGCCATCAGCCGCATACACAAGTTACTGCGTCACGGAATGATGTCTCAGCTGACCATTGACTCCACATCGTCAGTCCTATCCTGTGCTGGTACCCTGGGGTTTCTCGTGTTTGTGCCTCACCCCAGTGACCCTGCAGGGTTTGCTGAGTTCACTGCACACGGCCATGTGTTGTTTTGCTGGGAAAGCCCATTTCTCTTAGTCCAGTATCCAAGGACCAGTATTTAGAGAGAAGCTAGTCATCCTCTAGTATTTGGGTTTGGAAAAGTATTATTTCTCTTCAGCATTGGGCATGGTGGTGCACACCTGTAATCCCAGGGCTTGGGAGGCTGAGGCAGGAGGACTGCTGTGAGTTTGAGGCCAGCCTGGGCTACCAAACGAATTCAAGGCCAGTTTGAACTGCATAGTGAGCCTCAATCTCCAAAAGGCCCTCCCCCCAAAAAACGTACCCTTCAAATTTTTTCTTGTAGTCTTAAATTCTCTGTTTTTTGACAGTGCTGAAGAGCAAACCTAGAGCCCTATATATGCTAGGCAAGTGCTGTGCCACTGAACTACTCCCCCAGCCTGCAGTATTAAGATTGTTCTCATTTGATTACTGCCTACGACATTCGCTTAAAGCAGGGATCTGCACCCTGGTTCTGCAAAGGGCTAGAGGGCAAGTATTTTCAGCTTTGTGGACCGGCCGGGCTCTGTCTCAGTTACTCAGATCCGCTGCTGTAGTAGTGATAGTCCATCTGTGGACAAATGGGCGCATTCGTGTTCCAGTAAACCTTGGTATGGGGATTGAAATTGGTGGTTCCATACCATCCTCACAGGTCAGATAGAAATACTAGTTCTTTGGTTTCTTTTCCCCTGACCATTTATGAAATAGAAAAAAAAA
>PVJX010034451.1:0-18926 GCA_004027295.1 Dolichotis patagonum | reverse complement strand
AACTGGGAAAATTTATCAAGCACAAGTATAAATGTCAAGATAGTTACAAAAACAGCTAAAGAATTATAAAGAAAACTGAATTTTAAATTAATATATAAGAATAGACCTGCACTTTACTTGTTTCAGCGTGAGACATGAATCTAAATGGTTCCTATCAGGTACTTGGGGTTTGACAATAAAATAGTAAATAAAATGTTTAATTGTAGTGAGTAACCTGAAAAACCCTGAAATGAATAAAATAGAAACAGCCAATACTTCAAATATACTTCCAGCTCTGTTAGAGTCAAATCTTAATAATAAAATAGGGCAACATTAGGAAATGTATCCAGAAGACAATGTCATATATGTTTATGTGTATATGTGAAATCTTACCAAGCTGATGAAATTATAATCAAAATTCAAATTGATTTTATCAAAACAAGATTATAGCAAAAGGGAGAAATTATAAGTATCAAACTGCATATATATTGGAATGATGCACATTAAAGTCATTTTTACAACTTTGATTATACTGATGAATACTTTTAAAATGTTGCAGTTCTTTGACTCAATAAATTCACACTTTCCAAACTAAACGAGTTTCTTGCATGAAGGTAAATTATTTCTCTTACATACCAATTTATGATGGCAATAAAACTGGAAATGAGTTTAATATGAATTTTAATTATAATTCTGTCCTCAGCAGAAATGTAAGTATCTCAGGAGTGGATTTGTCATCCGGTCCAGTCAGTGTCCACGTGATCCAATTTATATCACTGTATATGGCACCGTGCACCCCGTAACACATTGGATCTGTGGTGAGCACTACTGGCTTCATGCTCAGGACCCCCCACCGGGCAGCACACACATATCCAGCAATTATTAGTATATTCTGTTTTTAACTCGAAGCTAACTAGTTATTTGGGGACTTCAACTCAGCACCCAGTGATAGAGCTATGTGAATTACAATAGGTAAACAACAAACACTTTGGTTCTGTTTTTGCTTTAAAACCGATCCGTATGATTGATCTGAAGATGAGGTTTAGTTATCTTTGTTTACTTGACTTTCCTTTTACCCTGTGTGTTTCTTCTCCCCTTTTGGAGTAACAATATATACATTAGTTTTATGAGAATATCCATCTCAGGTTTATTTTGTAGACATTGAACCAGGTTCTTTATCATAACAGAAATCTCAACAATTTATTCTTCCACAAAGAATTTATTCTTCAGATCAAGAGCCCCATTATCCAGAAACAGTTGGTTTAATGAAGTGACAAAATGCCAGCCAAGTGATAAATTGTGGCACTGGCTTAGACAGTCTCCTATAAGATTTGTTGTATGTTCTAAACCTGAACCAAATCATGGTGCTGTCCTCCTTAATTCACCAAACAAGAGATCCCTGCTTTTGCTACCATACTCAAAAAAGCATTTGTCGAATTTTGTTTTTATCACTATTAATTACATTGTGGTGGTTTAGAATATTGGAAAAAGGAGCTCTTCAGAAAAAAAAGAGGTTGTAGGTCAGGTCAATTGGATGGTTGTGGATGGTATGATTTATCTTCAAAAACATGTGTTAATTGCTTTAAAAATTTGAGGATAACAACATATGGACTCTCTTTGTTATGATTATCTGTGCTGATATTTTGCATTCATGGGACTCCACAAATCTTCACCAAAAAACTAAAACTTTGTTAACATATGTATCACACTTCTGATCATTAAAAATATATCCTGTCAAACACATACAATAGATCAAAAACCTAATTAATGATTCTTCTTTGTATGCATATCCTGTATGTATGTAATGTTAAATAATTCCATGTATTTTTTACATATTGATATTTATTAAGTATCTAAATTTAATTTGTTAATATATTTTCACACCTGTGGTTCATTTAGCATAAAGTGGTTTGTTTCATCAGTTACACAAAATTAAGGATTTTTAAATTTTTTTGTATTTTGTCATTCTAAGGATTGATCCAAAGGTCTCAAGAATGGTTTCAATAGGCATGTGCTCTACCACAGAGCTATAAACTCAGCACCAGAAAATTACAGATTTTAAGTGAAATAATTCCCTGAGATAATTTACATGTCTGTTATCACAATTATGAATAGAAATTCACATATGCAACTACTATTAACAGGTAACAAAATACCTTTACAGGGTTTTTGCAACTATGTAGTGAAACAAATTGCTACTAATGTGAAGCCAAATATATTGATTGTGCAAATACCATGCATATAGCATGGAGGAAGTATAACTGTGAATACCAGTTGACATATCCGTTGTAAAAAGCTTTAGGCCTAGATTCTGAGCAGGTGGGTTAGACTGAGTTCAGTACTACCATAATCAGTATCCAATTGTTAGATCACCAGCAAGTATCAGTATCACTTGTACTGAATGTGTAAAAAATAAAATCTTTGTAAATTGGATAGGAATTAATAGAGTCATTTTAGTAAAAAATGAAAAAATTGTTATACTTCCATATATATTACTAATTACCAATATGTCATTCTATTTCTCTAAAAGAGGTACCAAAACCACAAAAATGTATTTGTTAAAATATAGCCTGATTCTTAATTATTTGCTGATATAAATTTTAGTAATGTTTATTAAATAACAAATATTAGGAGTATCCTTATTTTATATATGTAGCTTTAAATTTTATTTGATAATAAAGCAGTTATTTATCTATGGTTGAAATAAGACTGGTATACGAAGATAAAATATTTTCTCTGTATATTTTCCATGTATAGATTTTCAGAGATTATTACACAGTGGTTCCTGTATAAATAGCAATGTTTTGATCAGAATTTTCACACATTTCAGAAATGTACACATGTATACGTGCAGAGATAAAATCATCTTTATAGGATAAACAGAACAGGTTTGCATTTAACTGCTGACACACATTGGATTATTTTAAGCTATCTTTACAAGTACACACATACACAAAAGGAAAGACAGATCAGAACATTTTTGTTCATACCCTTCTCATCTTACTGGCCTCTCATTTCTACAGAACTTAAGAGTAACTGAAATTCTTCCGATCACTTTTTAAAGCCATAGTGTGTCCAAAATGCAGACAAGCTTTCAGCTGTTGTTTGAAAAGAGGACTGGTTGATGATTAAGAAATTGCAGAGGTGCAAATTAACTTTGCTTTTCATTTAGCAACTGACAGATGGTAATATTTTGAGGTGATAAAATATCAAGAAGATTAACAATTTTACTGACAGCTCACACTATTCTCCATGCTGTATTTCTAGAAGATAATACTGATATCCTCAAATATGAGATTGCTGTGCAAGAAACAACTCCAAATACTGTCTATTTTTTTCTATATATGACCTGAGATTTCGTCTGACTTCTAGGGAAACTCCAGCCTTCATGGAGGAAAACGCCAGCTCAAGCATAACTTTACAGCTGCATTGGTTGCATCTCTAATGCCTTTCTTTTTTATTTTGACACAGAGACTTAATAGGATGCTAAACTGCCCAGGCTGGTCTTTAACTTGTGATCAACTTGCCTCACATTCCAGAGTGATGAGAATAGAGAAGTGCACCACCACTCCCGCTTCTGACTGGAACAATTTTAGCAAGGCAGTTCCCCAAAAGTCTCATGGACTCATTGTTTTGTAACAGGCACATATCGAAGAAAAGGGTTGAGAGTTTGAAAGCTTCTCAGCAACTATTTGTTGGGGAAAAATATTACTACTTTTCTTTCAAATATACTTGGTTATGCTTCATGAATTTTACTTTTTCCTAAATTAGACAGTACGTCATGCCAGCTATTTAACAAAAAAATTCAGAAGTTTTCAAGTTCATTTTAAGTAAATGACACAAAACCAGAGTAATATTTTGAGCGATTGAATAATATTTTGAGCGATGGAGGAAGGAACCAACTTGATTTCTCATTTTGATAGCTATAGTACTTCTGAAATTGTCTTCACAATCTTGTTTCACCTGATCTTTGGAACTCTGTTTCCAATTATTTTCAAATATTGATACAATTTCTTATTCAACTAATCTTGTTGACTGTCCATATAAGAACCATTCCTTCTTATTTATTCTCATAGAAATGATGTTTTTTTTTTCCATAGAACTCCTGGACTTTGCAACTTACAATGTATTGTGCAGACTTGTGTTTTTGCTGCCATATATTTTTGCCAATTGTTGCATGTTTCACTCCTAGTTCTTTGTTAGCAGTCCATCAAATTGACAAGGGAATTGAAGATCAGGCTGCAAAAGATATCTAAGACTACTTACAAAATATCTGTTTTTCATGTTTTATAGTTTTTTATTTAACTAGTACACATGTGTAGTACATAATGTTTACATTCCTTGTTGGAAGTCATTCTAGGACATGACATATTTTAATTCCTTTTATCAACTCCTCTCTTCTCCTGTCCTCCCTAATATTTGAGTTTTATAATATGGTCAGGAGTAATCATTTGATTTTATAAATTCTGAATATTTACAATAAGACACTGATACTTTTTACAAAGTTGTACAATAAAATGTAAGTTCTATACACTCACGAATTCTCTTGAAACTCTTACTTCCTTTAGCTTTTGCCTCATCTCAGAACATGAAAAGGACACTGACAATGTCAGGTGACAGATGTTGTTGGGAGGTATCACAGCCATTATGAAGGTGCTTATGAAATCAATTTTTATTATATAGTGGGCTACATATTTTTTCAAGCATTGAATCACACAAGTAAAACTATCATTTAAGAATGACAATATGAAAATTTTACTTTTAAGTAAAATACTAAGCCTCAATTGAATCTGATGCATCTTCCTAGATATATTTATATATGTTTAAGGTTGACATTTTAAACTGGAATGTTTCTTTTTTTACAAATTTAATTGTGACATATTGTACTGCTCAAATTTGTAGTTAGAACTTTTAAGTCATATTTTAACATATTCTACAATGGAAATGTTTTAAGTTTGAGAGCAAATAAATATTTCTTATGGAGAAAAGGGTAATAAATTCAAAGCTATTTCCCTTTCATATATTATTTCAATGTAGTACATTATTACACTAACATTGAACACATACTAAAAATTTAACTGTAAAATAAATTAGCATATTATTTATTATTTCCTGGTAGTAAAGAGATGCATACTAATGTTTACTGAATTTTTTTGGCCATTAGATTACTGCTTCATTTTATTCTAAATTATTTGAAAATCCAGGTTTATTTCAGTTACTGGAAAAAAATGAATATTTAGAAATGTGATTCATGTCTAGTACTTTTGCAAAAATGATTAAAACTCAGCAGCCTAAGAAATTAAAATGACTTGAAATAACTAAATTTTCAGGCTGGCTGTGGTCCCATTCCTGGATGTTTGCACATTCTAAACCAAATTGTAAGTATCTATTATTTAGTGGCAGAAAATGCTATATCCAAACAGTGATTCTGCCTGGCTATTTATTCTAAAGGTAGTTTTTACTGGTTCAAAATGAAACCAAATTTTCATTTGTGATATCCATAGAAATATTTTTGATCTTATCAAAATGGTACAAAACAGCATATTAGGGCATTTAAGACTATGATTTTTAACAGTTCTGGAAAAGATTATTTCAACTTTAGTGCTTTGTTACATACCACTTTATATTAAAAATCTAATAAATTAATTAGCAATATATTGTCTTGTGAAACAAGGGTTGGTTTGATAAGATATGGAAAAATGGGGAATAATAACCTTATTTGGAAATGTACTTTCTTTACTAAAGAGATGCATGTTATGAATTGAATGAGTGGTGTTAGTAATCACTGTCTTGCTTTGTTGTACCATTTGTCTCTAAACATGTATCTCACCACGAATTTGAAAATAGTGTGATAAAAGGATATGCATTAGATTGATAACCTTTCTTTATTTCCTTTTCTTAAAGTTTCTTCATTTTTCCTTAGTTTTTCTTTTTCAATGTTCTAAATCCAGCTAGACATTTTTTTTATTTGTGGTGTCAGAACTCAAACTGAGGACCTCGTGCTTGTCAGTCAGGCACTGTGCCTCTGGGCCACATCCCTGGCTCCCAAGCTGACATTTTAAACAAAAAATATACTCAAAACTATTACCTTAGTATAACATGAAAAAACAGTGAGAGTACAATCACTATAAATTGCTTTTCAATATTTTGTTTGTACAATGTAGAATTGTAAAATTGTCTTAAAAGGAAGTTTTTTAAAGTTAATTTCTCTTTAATTAAAATGGAGAGGAGTAAAGCTTAACTAACATTTATTTTGAAAAAATTGCAACCAAAATGCAAAATGGATAAGCTATGTCCAAAAGTAAAAGGCATTAAAGAATAAACCTTAACATCAGACGTAAGAATAGAAAGGAAGTTGTATTGGATAGTGCTACTGAAAACCTAACAAGAATTAAAAAAAATTGTGCTATCTGTAATTTTAGACCTATTGCTTAGAATATTCCTGTTAGCAATCAGATATGTAACAGTGAAAGCCTAATATATAAATGACAAGAATAAAAATTACGTATCACCCATTGTATCTAGTTCAAAATAACTGAGAAGTAGTATTATATGTAGATAACATTGTGGTACATGACAAAATAGAACAACTTACTGTAAGCTAATGTCGTTTCAAAAATAGAAGAATGACAAAAACTTTTATATTGTTAAAATTCTAGGGACCTTGTGAGGAGAGCACAGTATTTTTCAGGTTACAATGAAATCAGGAGTTATCATTAAGTGACTAAAAATATTTTTGTTAAAAAATTTTTTTTGTGATGGTTACATAAAGCAAAATCACCAGAGTCCTGGGAATTATCAAGGACAGAAGTTTCAACTGTAGCAATTGCTACATTCGATAACAATATTTTTCCGTTTATTTTACACGTGGAATACTGACACAGGAGACAATAAATTAACACTGTTGTTTAAATTTTCAGTCCTCATTTCTAATTCAAGAACATGGGCCCATGCCCAGAAGACCTGCTTTGGTGCCTACCTTACCAACCTTGTATTCACACAGTAGCAGGCTTCTGAGGGTTTTTAACACTGTTCGACATAAAACACATTGGTATCTTGCCTGTGGAAAACTTACCTTCATCTCAAAGACCCAGATAGTCTGAAAGTGAAGGCGTGGAATAAGAGATTCCATGAAAATGCAATCCAGAAGAAAGCAGGAGTGGACAAATTTACATAAAATAAACAAATACAGAGTAATAAAAACAAATAAAGGATGATATTATATATTGACAAAGGACTAACTTCTGTAATAAGAAATAGTGAATATGTATTTTGAGACCATACTATGTGAAGTGAATCAAACACACAAACTTAACTAGCGCAAAGACAAACCAAAATATAATTAATTAAAGAGCAAAATAAAATACAGACAATAAGAAATAAAACAATTTTTTGCAAAGAGAGGGGAACAGTGACAGAGGAAAGCAGAAAGTGAGGGAAAATAACAAGAATTAAGATTTTTATGTACATGTACCACCACCGCAGGATGAATGGAATTATTATGTGCTGCTAAATATCTAGCTCTTTAATTTTTATTATGTATATTTGATTGTTTTGTAAAGAAAAACTTTAAATTCCTGAAAAAGAGAAAATGACAAAACAGCATACCAGATGTATGCAGCAAAAGCAACGCTAAGAAGGAAGCTGTGAGCAATCAATGCATGCATCAACAAAGAACAATTTCAATGTATGCTGTATCTCAAGTAACTAGAAAAAATTCACCCAAAATTAATAGAAGAAAAAATAACAAAGATCGTAGCAGAAATAGATAAAATAGAGAATGATAATACAAAAGATCAAGGAAACTGAGTCTGTTTTTTGAAAAGATAGATTGTGTTACACAAAGTTTAGCTAGCTTAAGAGAATGTGAGAGAAGGCTTAAAATCTCCGATCAAGACATCACAAATGATATCACCAAAGGATATCTCAGGGACATAAAACTTTGTTAGACATTCTCATGAACAAGCCATGACCCTAAATTTAATAATTTAGAACAAATGAAGAGATTTCTGCACATGGACACCTCACCAAAATTGAATGATGATAAAATAGAAAACTTAAATGAGTAATAGAAAATAGAATCAATTGGAATATTAAAGAGATTTTTTATCATAATCAAGTGGATTTTCCCCAGGGATAGAAAGTAGTTCAATATATGCAAACAAATAAACATAATACGTCATATTAATGCAATGAAAAACAACCAATAAAAAAGATCATATCAACAGGTACAGAAAACATTTTGATAAAATTCACTATTTCATGATAAAAATCCTGAACAAACAGATATAGGAGTAACACAATTCTACACAATGTAGACCATTTATAATAAACCAAGAGCTCTCATCATCATTAAAGGTAAAAATCTGAAAGCTTTCTCTGAATCACAAATAAGAAAATAATATCTACTCTCACCAGTTTCATCTAGCATAAAATTAGTATCTTAGCTACAAGAACCACCAAGTTGAATAATGAAGTCAAATTATCACTCTGCAAATAACATGATGTTATATAAAGAAAACTAATAAATAAATTTGCCAAAGAAGCAGGATGCAGAACCAATCTACAAAAATCAATAGCATTGCCATATGCCAATACTTAATCACCGGAAGCAAAATTCAAAAGCATGTTTCTATTTAAAAGCAATGAAAAAAGTCTATACATAAAATGAATTAACCAATAGGTGGAAAATCTCTACATTATGAGGCATTAACGAAAGAAAATGAGTCCACACAAAAAGTTGGAAAAACATTCTGCATCTAAGTGGCAAAAGAATCAATATTGTTAAAATGACTATATCACTTAACGTGATCTACAGATTCCATGCAACCTTTACAAAAATACCAGTGACAATTTTCACCAAAACAATCTAGAAGTTATATGGGAACACTTGAAATATCAAATAGTTAAAGCTACCTTAAGCAAGGAGAAGCAAGCACTCAACATTCTTTTATTTGAATGCAAAATGTACATCGAAGATTTAGTGATCAATACAGCATGATAGTGCTGATATATAGGAGCAGAAACAAGTGCAAAAGAATGCAAGCTTAGAATTATACTCGGAAATATACAATCGTGACTTTTCACAAAGGTTCAACGACACGCACCAGTTAAAGGGGTCGTCTAAATAAATGGACCAGGGAACTTGAATTTCCATATGGAGGAAAGTGAAATTAGACTCATATCTTTTATCTTTACAAAATGAAAAAGTAAATTAAAAACTTTAATGTAAGGCCAAGATAAGAAACTCTTAAAGGAAAATAAAGTGGAAAATACTTCAGGATGTTGGAATGGTCTCAAAGCACAGAACACAAAATAAAAGTAGACTAATGAGATTCCATTGAACTGAAAAGCACATGCACAGAAAAAGAAACCATCGGGAGAGTGAAAAGACAACCTATACCATGAGAGAAAATATTTGCAAACTTTACATCTGACAACGGGATGATATCCATAATGCATAAGGAACCCTAAGACTCAATTATTAAAACACCATCCTCAACAAGAGCCAATCCCACAGCTCAAACAAAACAAACAAAAACCTCTTTCTACTCCAATTTAAAAAATAAACACTAGCCTTAAAGAGATGTCTCTCAAAAGATTACCTACGAGGGCGTGGTGGCTCATACCTGCAATTCTGGTACTCAGGAAGCTGACCTGGGAGAATCTCTGTGGGTTTGCCAGCCTGGGCTACGTAGTGCATTTAAGGTCAGTCTGAACTAAATATCAGGATTCTGTTTCAATAAATAAATAAATAAAGCTCACAAAGAAACAAACAAAAAAGACCCACACTAAAAATGGTCAAAAAGTATGTGAAAGTATATTTACAGTAACTAAATATCCTAGAAGAGTATATGAAAAGTAGAATCAGCTGATATCCATGTTTTATAAGACTGGGGTGAAAGACATCAAGTGCTGGAGAGGATGTGGACAAAAAGAAATGTTTTCTCACTATTGGTGGGAATGTAAATTAGTACGGTCATTGTAGAGTGTGTAGATTCTTTAAAGCATAAACATAGAGCCACTATATGATCAGCAGCCCCGGCTTGGTACATATCTATGGGAAATGAAATTACCTTGTCAAGTGGTCAACTGCGTGTCAGTGCTTAATGCAGTGCTATTCACAGTAGCCCAACAAAAATGGAAATTCAAATGTGTTTATGGAATAATGTGAAATGTTAATATAGGATGCATATGATAAAATTTACAAAATGTGGCTCATTTATAAAATATGAGAAGAATTTTACTAGCAGTAGTAATTTTTCACACTTTGTCCTGAACTGATAATTCTCAAAAACAATATGTATAAAATGAATGTGAAATGTCTTTGAAAGCAGAAGGGAAAGATTAAATGCAATCAGATGGTATCTAAAGAGCATTCTAGCAAATCAACTCATTCCATGCTTTATTACACAAGTGAATTTTGTTTAGCCATTAAAAATCTTTCCCCTAGAGTGATTAGTTATTCTGTTGGCACCAATGGTCCATATCAGTAAAAGAGTTATAATGACTGATAACTATAATGTTGCTTTTTTCTGAAGGAATTACTCTTTATATAATTATTGTAACATATCTAGTGGGAACTAATATACAGATTTTGTTATTACTGGGTTTATAGTTCACTTAGGGAGATATAAAAACAAATAGTCATTTATGGTGCAAATCAAACTCATTTAAATGTTTAACAATGATAAACACGTGAATAATGAGACTAAGCTGGAATTTTTGAATTTGAGGAAGGAAAATAGACTTCCCCTGAACGAGACTGAAACTGTTTTGAAGGATGAATACAACTGCAATAGCAAAATATGGATAAGCAGGAGACAGAAGGTTGTTTAACTCATTTGTATACTAGAGATATGAAGATATATAACAAATTATCTTTAGTTAAAAGAACCCAGAAAAAGAGAATAACAATTGTAGTTTATTGAATTTAGTGCTGTGATGGAAATATTTTCTGGAACATAGAAAAAGTTGTATCTACACTAACACAGAAAATTCATGGTAATAAAACAAAAATTAAACATTTTTGAATCACTAATATGTTTAGCGGCACTCCAAAAGAGAAATTAAAAGTAACATCACATACAAAACTGTTGTGCAACGTATTTCTATGTTAATTGAAAAAACAATTTTGTATCATTCCAGCAGTAAGACATATTAATAGTGATAAATGATAGATTAGACTTGGCATAACTTTATTTCTTTCATGAGACCATGGTTTTTGAAGAATGACTAGATTTGTAAGATACAATAGAATTTTAGCTTTTTCAGTTACATTTTCAAACTTTCATTTTATTGTTTATTCAAGTAATATTCATGGAACATTAGTTAGATTCTAATCAAACTTTCAGCACTGTAGTAAATAAGACGAGAGGCACTTTCTATCAGGAAGTTTATATTCTAGATTACTGACCCTGAATGATCCATGGAAAGAATGATAGGTAAGGACAAGAATGGAGATCACTTACAATATCACACCATTAACATCCTAATAAACTATGAGTTTTTTATTTAATACATTTCATAAAATGACAAAAGCAGAAAGATGGATTTGAGGGTCATTAGAGGTGATAATTATACTAATTGGTGAATTATATGGTAAGCCAAGTAGTATGTGAGTAAGAAAATGACTCAGATAGATATCCAGATCTCCGAGATTCTAAATGATGAAAATTACCATTTGTAAAATGACAGCTGTGTATCATGTGTTTCCTCATGTGATTCACATTGGAAGATGCAAAATGCATTCAGAAATACTCAGCAAATTTGCACAAACAGAACTTAGTCATGAACTCAAACTCATATGGAGAAGCTTTCTGTAAATTAACATATACTCTTCAATAATGTAAGTGTTATGAACATCAAAGAAAGTCTGAATTACTGAATACATACTCTAGAGCTGGAGAGTATGTTTGCACATATTTCTACAACTAAAATCATGTCAACCTAAAACACAATGAAAATCATCATATAAAAACAATCAGTGAGGGAAAGGAAAGCATTCAAAAGGTGAAAAGAAAGAAAACCTGGAAAAAAATGTAAGAAGGCTTGGTAGAAAATATTGGGAAAAAATAGCAGGATAATAAAATTAAGAATTACAACTCACTTTTTTTGATACATTTAATGTCCACATCAATACACAATGTATGAAAAAAATGAAAAGAGCTATCAAAAGCAATGACATGTGGCACTCTGGGTGCTGGAAAGCACATACCAGGAATCTAGCCATTATCTCCAAAAGTAAATGGAGGATTTTGTAAAATGTCTGTAGCCTATTTGAAATTATTTCAATATTTCTGCATAGTTACTTAGACAATTACACAATATGTTAGTAAGTCCATGCTAGTTAGTTTCAGTTTTTACTGTAAGGACAATCAATGTTTTTATTAGGAAAAATGTTCAATGGATTTGTTTAGCTGTTCTTATATAGGAAAGATCATAATCTAAAGGTAGAATTAAACCATTTCAATTTTTTTGTAACTTACATAACAGTGAAGGATTTACTCACTGGAATATTTCAATAAAAATATGTTTCTGCTAGTGAAAGAATAGGCATAAGGAACATGATGAATATTAGAAGCAAGTCCCAGTTTTGGATTATAAGTATTCATTAGGTCTGATGTAGAAAAAACAATTTTTAGATACTCAGTTTCTTTAACAATACAGGTAAGAAATACACTGACCTTTTCTAGTATTCAGAGGAGCAAGTGAACTTCACAAAATGGGGTTTCCAATGGCATACTTTGTTAACTTGGGTTCTATTTTAGCCAATGATAGTTTCTTATTGCCACAATGTTGATTTACTTTGCACAATGACAAAAAAAAAATGTGAATTAAACCCAGTTGTAACATTTTGGACTTTATAGGTGAGGGGAGGAAGGATATTAAAATAAGTTTGCTGGAAAAAATATATAGGCAAGTCAAAATCTTGATATCTAAATAGACCCATATAAGGACTGATTTTGAAGGATAGTTACTTCACTGGTAACGATTTTTAAGAAGCATAATTAGGGCCACATAGACTTCTTGTGTGAAGTTGTGGTGAAAGAAACTTAAAGAATAGAAAACTAGACATTCATCAAATGCTTCAAATAGGTTTTATGATACAGTTTTAATGCCTAATTTAAAAAAATGTTTGTTTCCTTTCCTGAGAAGAAGTACTTATTTGGGGATTTGTACTCATTTGTACTCATTTGAAATTAATATTGATTTTATGGAGGAGTCCTTCATATCAAAAATATTTGGAGATTTCCAAAAAAGACCATGAGTGATGTACACTTTTAAAGGTGTTTCACTTGTTAAGGAAATACATTTTTATTTTTACAATATTTAGGCCTCAACACAGTGCCTTTGCACTAAACTACATTCCCAGCCCTATTTCATTTCTTATTTTAAAGACAGAGTCTTGATTAGTCCCTAATTTCCCAGGATGGGTACAATTAACTAATCTTCTGCCTTAGCCTCACAAAGTGCTGGAGTTACGTGCCTGCTCCTTCAGGCTCTGGTGGCAACAAATCTCTTGAAGGAGAATGTAAAATATTCTTTGCAGGTTTACATGAATGAAGGAGGTTAAGGAACATTCTGGAATAGTCTTTGAGTCCATAGAATATTGGAAGGATAGGGAATATGAAGTAGCTTGCAAATGACATTCACTCTAGAGTTAAAATAAGAAAATATCAAAATCTTTGGTCAATTTTTTTAAAAAATATATTTTAAAATACTTAGTTTTAGGCGATTTAAAAGGTAGTACATGGTGCAAATGACACCAATACAGAAAATACGTAGAGATGTTTCTTTGTAGGATGCACCTAAAATGTCTAGAAATTACTCCTGAAGGGGAATAAATGTTAATACATTGTGGGCACTGGGCAATGAGAAATGCAGGCTTTTTTTCTTGACTTTTTTTTTTTCAGTGCCATGGCAGACAATTACCTTTAGGAAGAAATATTTATGGGAAAGATTTTAGAGAGAATGGCAGAAGACTTATTCCTTATGAACTTAAGTCTAGCATCTGGCCCTTAAGTCACACCATCCTTCAACACTAAACCTTCCAAAGTGAAAGCAATGCAGAAGAAACCCAGAACAAGAACATAAAAATGATACTGAAGAAAAAGAGAGGGAAAAATTTAAAAGAAGACAAAGGATTTGAAAATATGAACCACAAGAAAAATGAGAATAATTATCACAGAAATGATGAAAATATTGTAACAAACCAATGGAATTAAGAAAATATAATTTGTGTGAAATCATAATTTAAAAAAAAATTGCAAACATGAATGTGAAAAGATTCATAAAAGAATTCAGAAAAAAAAAGTAGAGAAATGCTATTCATAGAAGACACAGAAAAAGTAAAAATAATCACAATTATAAAGAACTAAGAACATTAAGATTGGATATGACCAAAAAAGAATATAAAACACAAATAAACAATAAAAGGTACATTGAGAAAATATATATAGACAACAGACAGATAAAGCCCTTAAAATCACAACCAGTATGCTTTAGAAGAATTGAGGTGTTTAAAAAAACTCCTCAGGTATTTTTGAAGCAAAATAATAAAACTAAAAATATACCAAAATTGAAAAATACTCCCAGTGCTTACTTTTCCAGTGTTAAAGTTGAATGGGTCAAAAATAGTCCAGGTCCTTGTGCACAAGGAGAGAACTGTCAAGCATACACTTCATAGTAAGTAATAAGTAGTTATGTTCATTAAAGATCACAAGAAAGTAGCAACAAGATCAGGCAGAAAGGCAAAAGGAAAAAGGAAGAGGAAGAAGAATATCCAATAACTCAACTTTGAGTATTTAAAGAGTCAGATACTTATGACTCCAGGTGCCTTTTATTTGTCTCTCCCTGCTGTGGAAGATCAAACCTCACAAACTTAAATACAGACAATAACTGGGGTGGTGTTGTGTTTATAGATGAATGAAGGGCAGGGCTATTTCTCCCACCAGTGTTATGTAGCAAAACCTGTGGATTATTTTGAAGCAGTGAATTTCTCCTGATCTTGGTGTTCAGTAACTTTATTAAATATCTTTCAAACTAGTAAGGAATTAGAGGTTACATTACAGCAGCCAAAAAAGGGTGAATTTTTACTTGGAATGTGTAAGGTAAGGGCTGCAAATTTCTGAATGAATCTTTTATCATAATGAGGAAATCAGGTTGATTGTAGATGTTCACTCATAGTAAGGCAATTATGGATCTACTGCTAACAAATACTTTTAAAAAAAGGGAACAAAGACAAGGGATATCACACACACACACACACACACACACACACACACACGGAAGAAATCCTTATATTGACAGAAATATGGAGAGACTTGTCGACATTAAGTAAATTAAACACAGACCAAATATGAATAAAACTTCATCTGCTTCAATGTGGAATTTTAATAATACAATTAGTAGAGTGGCTTCCAGAGGCTTAGGATAGTAGAAAAGTTGGGGCATGTTGAAATTTCTGTGAACTATTGCAATGTCAGAGGAAGAATGAGTTCTGGTGTTCTCTTGCACAGTAGGTTGAAAATACTGCAGTTAACAATTGTGCTGGATATGTCAAGATATCCAGAACTAACTATTCTGCCTGTATTTACCATTTTCAGGTAGCAAATATCCTAATTACCTGATTTGATCATAACACAACTTATACATAAATGGAAGCAACAACTATATCCCAAACTTTTTACAACTATGTACCTATCCACAAAAAAATTAGTGAAACCAAAATACATATTCAGACAAGGTATCCATTATTAATGAAAATTTCTTAACACATGTTAAAAATCTGTATAATAGAGTTTCTATGTGGCTTTGGTCCCCCTGAACTGTGTTTGGAAAGCAGGGACAAACACAGTGGAAGAAAGTGTTCTGGCTTGCCCTGGAGACTCAATGATTTTACATCTAGTGGTTCATAAGTTACAGGATATCTGGAAATAGTTGGTTCCTCATCTCCTTAAGAGTTTAGACTTCTTCAGTTCTGAAAGCCGAAGACACACAGTGTGATTTTCAGCATGCATAGCGGAAGCATTAGATCATCACTGCAAGTGGATAAGAACCTGCCCAGCATCTGAAATCACCAGAGGACACAAAGAAGGTCCCCCTGGGCTGGATTGGACCATGTCCATTGACCGCCATTCAGTCCCAGGAGCTGAAGAAATGCAAGGTGATTTCCAGTGCACAAGGGGGAAGCTTTGGAACATGAATCAAAACCCAGAAATATAGAACAATGAGAAAATGAAAGACCAAAATGCAATCTCAAACCGCCAGCCCATCCCAAGCAAGCCTAGGAGCCTGTACATAGAAGAAAATGTAAATCATACACCTGAAATGCCTGAAATGATAACAACTGAAGTAAAGAAACAATTCCGAGAAGCTATAAAAGAACTCAAATCAGAAATAATCTCCTGGGTAAAAGAAGAAATGATAAACGTAATGAAAGAAATGCTGAACACATCTAAAGAACACATAGTTAAAAAATTAGAGGAACAGTGCAAAAAGAGGAATCCCTGGATGAACAGTATACGAAACAGAAAGGCATGAGACAGATTCAAAGAGATACACAGGAAATCAAACATTCGATCAAAAGTTGGCAAAACCACCTCAATGAAGATGAAGATACAATTTCAGACCTTGAAGACAAGATTGCAGCTGGTAAACAGGAAAGGAAAGATCTTTTAAAAATAAGGAATCAGGAAATAACAATTGAACAGCTGCATGATGATGCAAAGAAAAACAACATAAAATTGATAGGGATAAATGAAAAAGAAGGGGACAGCCCAAATGATATCAAGAGGATGATTACAGAAGTAATAGCTGAAAACTCCCCAAATATGAGAATGGAAACTGACATATGGATTAGTGAAGCATATAGAACTCCAAATAGCCATAACCAAGAAAAACTACACCCAGACATATAATAATCAACATCCCAGAAATTCAACATAAGAACAGAATATTAAAAGCTGCTACAGATAAGAGACAGAACTCCTATAAAGGAAAAGCTATCAGAATCACAGCAGACTTCTCAACACAAACAATGAAGTCAAGAAGAGCATGGAGTGAAGTATTTCAGATCTTAAAGGAAAACCACTTCCAACCCAGAATGATGTACCCTGCAAAACTGTCCTTCAAAATGGATGGAGAAATAAGATACTTCCATGACAAAGAACAGCTGAAAAACTTCATGACTACCAAACCAACCCTACAAAGAATACTGAAAGACATTCTAGATACACATAGGAAAAAATCACTAAGCAAGGCAGACAATTAAACAGAGTGGAAAGATAAAGAATCAATGGCAGAAAGATAACATGTCTTTATCAGACATGTCATAACATGTCAGAAATAAACTAATATATATGATATATAACCATTGATATAAATAACCTCAACTCACTGATTAAAAGAGACTGGAAGAATGGGTCAAGAAACAATATCCAATCATATGCTGTCTACAAGAGACTCATTTATCCAAAAGGAAATTCATAGACTGAAAATCAAAAGATGGAAAACAATACTTTATGCAATGGGAAACTCCCCCCCCAAAAAAAAACAGGAGTAGCTATTCTGTTTGCAGACAATGTGAACTTCAAATGAAGAATGATCCAAAGAGATAAAAAAGGTCACTACTTACTAGTAAGGGGGAAATGTAAAGAGGAAGAGATAACACTCTTAAATATCTATGCATCAAATTTGGGAACACACAGCTATACAAATATTAACAGAAATGAAATGTCACATAAGCAGTAACACACTTATAACAGGAGACCTTAACACACCAATAACACAAAGGCACAGATCAACCAGACAGAATATAGCAAAGAAATAACAGAACTGAATCACATCTGTGAGCAAATGGACTTGATAGATGTATACAGAGTGTTCCACTCAACATCAGAATATACATTCTTCTCAGCAGTCGGACATTATCTAAAATAGACCTTATTTTAGCCCACAGAAAATACTTAAGTAAATGCAAAAATTACCATTATCCCATACATGTTATTGGATTATAGTGCCATGAAACCAGAAATTAATGATTAAATAAAAAGCAAAAACCCCACACACACATGGAGATTGAGTAAAACACTCCTGAGCAATCAGTGGATCACAGAGAAAATTAAAGAAGAAATTTAACAATATCTACAAGTAAATGAAAATTGAAATACAACTTACCAGAATCTGGGGGATGCAATGAAAGTATTCCTCAGAAGAAAATTTATTGAAAGGAATTCTCACATCAAGAAAACAGAATGAACACAAATAAACAGCCTGATTCTACACCTCAAACATCTAGAAAAATTAGAGCAAATCAAGCCCAAAGCCAAAAGAATGGAGGAAATTATAACGCAATAGAGACGAAGAAAATAATCCAAAGAATCAATGAATCAGAGTTGGATCCTTGAAAGAATAAATAAAATTGATAAACCCTAGCCAACCTTATTTTAAAAAAGAAAGAAAACCCCCAAATTCATGCAATAAGGAATGACAAGAGTAAAATCACTACAGACTCTGTGGAAATATAGGAAATCATCAACACCTGTTTCAAAAACCTCTACTCTCATAGGTTTGATAACACAGAAGAAATGGACAGATTCCTAGAAACATATGAATTATCAAAACTGGGTCAAAAAGATGTAAAACTGTTGAATAATCCAATATCAATTAATGAAATAAAAATTGTAATTAGTTAAATCCTTACAAACAAAGAAGAGTCCAGGTCCAGATGGATTTACTGCAGAATTCTACAAGAAATTCAAAGAAAACTTAATGCTGACACTCCTCAAACACTTCAATGAAATTGAAAGGGAAGAAATTCTTCCTAACTTATCCCTGGATGCAAATATTACTCTAGTACCAAAACCTGAGAAAGACCCAACTAAAAAAAGAACTACAGGTCAATCTCCCTAATGAACATAGATGCAAAAATTCTCAATAAAATA
>PVJX010034450.1:0-18926 GCA_004027295.1 Dolichotis patagonum | reverse complement strand
TGTTTGAGTTGTAGCATCAGGTTGTTTATTTGTGTTCGTTCTGTCTTCCTGATG
Organism: Dolichotis patagonum; assembly: GCA_004027295.1. Taxonomy (NCBI): domain Eukaryota; kingdom Metazoa; phylum Chordata; class Mammalia; order Rodentia; family Caviidae; genus Dolichotis; species Dolichotis patagonum. The sequence goes on along the minus strand of PVJX010034450.1, from coordinate 18,872 downwards.
TGGAAACTCAGTGCAATAAATTTTCCTCTGAGGACTGCTTTCATTGCATCCCACAAATTCTGGTAAGTTGTGTTTGTATTTTCATTTGCTTGTAGATATTGTTTAATTTCTTCTTTAATTTCCTCCATGACCCACTGATTGCTCAGGAGTGTATTACTCAGTTTCCATGTGTTTGTGAGGTTTTTGCAGTTGCTTTTGTCATTAATTTCTAATTTCATGGCACTATGATCTGATAACATGCATGGGATAATTTCAATTCTTTTGCATTTACTTAATATGTTCTGTGGGCTAGTATATGGTCTATTTTAGAGAATGTCCCATTTACTGCTGAGAATAATGTATATTCTGATGTTGTTGGATGGAAAACTCTATATATGTCTATCAAGTCCATTTGTTTACAGGTGTGATTCAGTTCTGTTATTTCTTTGCTGATTTTATGTCTAGTTGATCTGTCCCTCTGTGTCAATGGTGTGTTAAAATCTCCTGTTATAATTGTGTTATTGCTTATTTGACTTTTCATTTCTGTTAGTATTTGCTTTGTATAGCTGGGTGCTCTGGAATTTGGTGCATATATATATTTAAGATTGTTATCTCTTCCTCTTGAAGTTTTCCCCTAACTAGTATGTAGTGACTTTCTTTATCTCTTCGGATCATTCTTGGTTTGAAGTTCACATTGTCTGCAAACAGGATGGCTACTCCCACTTTTTTTTGGTTTCCTGTTGTGTGAAGCATTGTTTTCCATCCTTTGACTTTCAGTCTATGGGTTTCCTTTTGGGTTTCTTGTAGACAGAATATGGTTGGATGTTGTTCCTTGATTCATTCTAATAGTCTGTTTCTTTTGATTGGTGAGTTGAGGCCATTTACATTAATGGTTATAACTGTTATATATTGGTTTATTGTTGACATTTTTATCTTTCTGCTGTTGTATCTGTAGCTTTCCATTCTATTAAATGTCTGCCTTGCTTGGTGGTTTTATCTTTCAGTATTCCTTGTAGGGCTGGTTTGGTGTTCATGAAGTTTTTCAGTTGTTCTTTGTCATGAAACTATCTTATTTCTCCATCCATTTTGAAGGACAGTTTTGCAGGGTACGTCAGTCTGGGTTGGAAGTGGTTTTCCTTTAGGATCTGGAATATTTTACTCCATGCTCTTCTTGACTTCATTGTTTGTATTGAGAAGTCTGCTGTGATTTGGATAGGTTTTCCTTTATAGGTGATCTGTCTTTTCTCTCTAATAGCTTTCAGTATTCTGTTGTTATGGTGGTTTCTGGAATGGTGATTATTATGTGTCTGGGTGTAGTTTTATTTTGGTTATGGCTATTTGGAGTTCTGTATGGTTCACTAATCCAAATGTTAGTTTCCATTCTCATATTTGGGAAGTTTTCAGCTATTACTTCTGTAAACATCCTCTTGATATCATTTGGGTTGTCCCCTTCTTTTTCATTTATCCCTATTAATCTTACGTTATTTTTCTTTGCATCATCTTGTAGCTGTTGGATTGTTATTTCCTGATTCTTTGTTATTTTTAAAAGATCTTTCCTTTCCTGTTCACTAGCTGCGATCTTATCTTCAAGGTCTGAAATTCTATCTTCACTTTCATTGAGGTGGTTTTTACAGCTTTCCATAGAATTTTTGATTTCCTGTATATCTCTTTGAACCTGCTTTATGTATTCTGCTTGTTTCATATAGTGTTCATTCAGGGATTCTATCTGTTTGCTTTGTTCCTCTAATTTTTAGCTGTGTCTTCACTAGATGTGTTCACTATTTCTTTCACTACTTTTATCATTTCTTCTTTTACCTGGGCAATTATTTCTAATTTGAATTTCTCCATAGCTTCCCCTAGTTACTTCTTTATTTCAGTTGATATCATTTCAGTCATTTCAGGTGTATGGCTTCTATTTTCTTCCATGTACATGGCTCCCAGGCTTTCTTGGGATGGGCTGGTGATTTTAGCCTGCCTTTTGGTCTTTCCTTTTGTTATTTTTCCTTATATCCTTCGTTTGAATGGTGTTTCAAAGCTTCCTCTGGGTGTGTCACAAATCTCCTATTGCACCCTCAGCTATTGGAGCAGTCTCAGCTCCTCTTCAGGTATTTGGCTCCCTAAATTGAGAGGAGGAAGCAGGGTATGGAGAACTGGGGCCAGAGAAACCCCCAGGGCACAACCCTCTGTCCTAGGGGTGTGGATATGAACTCAACCACTGGCAGCACTGGTCTCAAGCTGTCCCCAGGCCAGCCCAATTGAGCCCAGAATCCTTGTGCAAGGTTTCTGCCTCCTGGACTGAAACAAGACCGCTGAACATGGTTGACTGAGGCCCTGCAATCTCCTGGACCCAGTCCAGCATCCCAGTAGCTCCCCAGAAACTCAAAAGCCAGAACATAGGTCTCCAACATTCCCTAGGTCACCCGGACTCACCTCGGGCAATCTTCACCTGGACAGCTATTTCAAAGATAACAATATATATTATGGTAGCCATTATTGATTTCCTATTATCTGGTTTTGAAGCCGTATTATTTTCATTGTTTTGTTTGATTGTATCATGTCTGATGGTATAGGCAACTACTTTGAAGATAGCAAGAGGCATTATGGTAGCCAGTGTTTTTTGCTATTATATTGTTTTGAAGTCCTGTACTGCCTTCATTGTTTTGTTTTTATTAGTTTTACTTTTTGTTTTGTTTTGTTTTTTGTTTATTTTGCTTTTATTGTTTTGTTTTTATTAGTTTTATTGATTTTATTATGCCTGATGGTATAGGCAGTTCTTTTGAAGATAACAAGAGACATTATGGTAGCCATTATTGATTTCCTTGTATTTTGTTTTGAAGTCATGTACAATTCCATTGTTTTGTTTTGGTTGACTCTGCTCTGTTTTATTTTGGTTGGTTTTATTCTCTTCAAAATAAAAAAAAAATGCACTTCTGTATGATATATTTTGAACTTATGTATATATACTGATATAAAGTTATGTATCAAAATACACATATCTTATATGCTCATGTATACAAATGCATACATATAATATACAAGTGTATGTAAATAAATGTGAAACTATAAATATATACACACAAGCACAGAGAACAATTATTGAGCAACAACACAGCCAGGTCTGGACATCAGGGTGCCACAGAAAGAACATGTGGCTTCAACCAGACAATCCTGGTCTAAAATCCCCTGCACACTAGCTTTGTAACCTCAGGCATATCACTCAATTTCTTTGAGCTTCTTTCTTTACCCTAAGTTAGGCTAACAGTATTGACTACGAACACTGAGATAATGTAGGTAGCAGTGTAGGCAGTGCTACCTGACGCAGAGTAGGTGTTCAATAATGTAGCTGTTGCCTTTGTTATTCATACTATGAATCCTGTGTTCTCTGCACCATACCACCCTCCCCTACATTTCCTGTAAGAAGCTCTGTATCCCAGTCTGTTGCTAACTAACTAGCCGGAGAGTTTCCAAATGGGAGTAGGAGTTTCCCTGGCATGGATCTGTAGGCTTTAGTACCTCCTCACCCTCAAGGAAGGGAAACCTACAAATACCAGCAAGCCAAGCACTTAGCTTTTGATTTCTCTGTAGTTCATCTGTCTTGTGGGACTATTTATTTATGTTTTTTTTTTTGAGACAGGGTCTGACTATGTAGTTCAGGTTTGCCTTCAACTTACTGTGTAGCCCAGGCTGGCCTCAAAATTAGTGATCCTTCTGCCTCAATCTCCCAAGTGCTAGGATTACAGGTATGAGGCTCCATGCCTGGCCACTGTTTCTATTTAATAAACATTGCAGATTTTTTTCTTGTATCTATTTCTAGAATTTTACTACATTGCCCAAATTAAATCAGATGTACTACTGACATGTAGATAAGCCATCTGAAAGACCTTATGCTAATGAGCAAATACCAACCCTCCACACTATCACAAGAGGGACCCTGCACAAAACACTGTTAGAGCAGGCCTCTGCTCTGCAGAAAAGCTCCTCCTCAGTGGTCTCTATCTCAGAGTAGAGGCTGAAGCCCTGCAAAGACTGACTAACTCCATAGGGGACTGCCCCGTCCCACCACCCTGCCTCGCTCACGGGTCTCCAGGTACACCTTAAGGTCTTGGCTTTGATCCTTTTTTTTTTTTTTTTAACCCCAGATATTCACCTAGGTCACAGATCTCTCCCTACTTGCCTTCCAGTTTTTGCTCAAAGATTACCTTGGTCCTTTACAATTAGGCTCTATTTATAAAATACAGAAAGCAATTGTTTCCAAGATGGCCTTCTCTACCCACTGTATTTAAAGATATAGCCTCTTTACCCTGTTCCGCACCTTCCTACCTCTCCTCTGTGTTCTATGCTTCTTACAGCCCTACTCATTGTGTGACTTCATATCTCATTTATTAATTTTCTGGCTCCTTCCTTCAGAATGGAATCTTCACAAGGTCAAGGAATACTGTCTCTTTTGTTCACATTGTATCTGTCATCCTGACCAATTGCGGTTCTGGGGTCAATACAGAAAGCAAACTAGCTGCAGTCCCACCAAACTGTGTTTTACTGGAATTCTGGTGTCTTTGTCTCCCCTCTTCTCTGACTCACATGGCTCAGATATAAAAACAGTGTTAGAGCCAAGGTACTCTCTTCTAGCACAATTGTATAAATCAAAGCAGCGGGCAACAACGAGCCCATGATACTGGCAGGACTGCCTGTTATCCTTGTTCTCTGTTACCATAAGCACATATTTAGACACATATTGAGGATCTAGAAATTAACGTATGTGGGGATCGTTTGCTTTTATTCTCTAGAGATTCAGTCAACCTTTGTGTGGAAAATGCTGCATTGTTTGCAGAATATGTGATAGAGGAATGACAAACATGAGTTTGCAAAAACAGCTCATTTGTATGAAGGAAATAGGCACTGATTGATGGGCTTCACTTCGGTGATTTATCATCATTGCTTCTTCCCAAATCCACCAGCTTGATTTTACTCTTGACATTTCTTACGCAGTTCTCTCCGCCACAGGTTAATTGGAACTGGGACTTAGATAGGGGCCTCAGAAACTCATTATCCTGCATCATGGATGCGCTTTATGTGAACATTTACCAGAGGTGAGATTCTAATTATAAGGGTGCTGACTTGCAGTGATGAACACCCAGAAGTGTTCACTAAGGCAGAGTTGAAATTCTCATTGTCTATGGCAGCACGTGTGACATTAATTTAATGTTTCTTTGGTGCTGAAAAGAGTGGCATATAAAATGGAGCTAACTGGGTGAGTGCAAAAACTGCACCATTCTGCAAGCCCAATTAGGAGAAACATTACCTTAAATTAAATTGCTACTGAATAATACCAAGAGTAAAGATACCAATTTCCTGCAGCAGTGATCCTTTCCTATAGAACTGTTAAACTCTTCCTATAAATTTTAACTAAAATGGTAAAGGGGGAAAATTTCAATGGCAAAGCACAGAAATGGAACACTCTTAATCCCTGTAGCCACAGTGTGCACAAAGCCCCAAAGGAAAAGCCTGTTTCCATGGCAAAGTATAATCACCACATTGCCCAGATTGACACAGCTGTTCCAGGAGCAGGAGACACACTACAAGCAGGAGCATCTCTAAACCCCCATTTGCTCCTCTAATTCCATAGGTGCACAGAAAGAAATATTACACCATGGAATAAACAATGCATTTAGTGGATCTTAAGATACATGTTATCAAACTATTTGTACTTATCCTAAATAACTGATGGATGCTGTAAAAGAGTTTAGAAAGTAGAGCCAAAGGCAAACTCAGAGAAGTCATGAGGACATCCACTTGGTATCATCTTATATTGCCTCTATTTTATGTATAATTGTCTTCACTGTCTTAGAATAAGATAAATTAAAAAAAAAAGAAAACAGAAAGCAGCTGCTTCCCAAAAGATTCATAGTAAAAAACAAACAAACTTAATGACTTCATATTAGAATTTCAGCTCCAAATATAATTTATACCACTCTACTGATGTAAAATTCTATTGCTTGTCATTTGCCAAGGAGAGAGCAGAGTTTACTATAGTCTTTTTAAAGGATATTAAATTAACTATCGAATGTTTACTGTGTGTCAGACACATACCTCCGTTCTGTGGCGAAACACCAATGGCGAAGGTGGGAGGGATGAATGAAACTGAGCAATCACAAAGCTGGACATTGGAAATGTACGTCTCTGTTCAGAGAACTGCTGGAGCAGAGGACAGTGAGCAATTGTTTCACCTTTGGTTTCAGGGAAGTGACATAAATGTACAGTTACACTTTGAAGGGTGCAGAGGGGTGTTATGGTTGATACATTGTGTTACCTTGAGAAGTTTAGAAGTTCAACTAAGACACTCAGCAGGGAGCCAGGATGCTTACTTTATAAATATTCTCAGCCTGTGCAAGAGGAGAGCACAGAGGTGTTGTGAGTGCTACACCTGCCCTAGGTGGCTGGGGTGGTAGCCTGCTTACAATATAAGACAGGGAAAGAGGCTTGTTCTCCCCTTTTTGCTCTGGCTGCTGCCTTGAAATGTTGCCCTTATGCCATGCCACCCTGCCCTTGAGCCAGCTAATTATGGACTGAAACCTCCACAAACAGTGAGCTAACTAAACCTTCCCTCTCTTCATTTTGGGTGTTGAGTATTTTATTCCAGCAGCAAGAGACAAGGGGTTTGTGGTCTTTCTGGAAATGGCAGTTGGAGAAGGTGGTAGACATTTGTTATGGTCACAGGTAGCCATTCTGATCTAGTGGCCTGTATCTCGTACTTGGCAGTTAGTGTACTGCCTGGAAATTGTGCTTTTAACTTTTTTTTAATCTCTAAGAAGCATCATTTAATTTTCTCATGAAAAATGTGGCCAAGCAAACTTCATTCATTAAACAATGCCTAATTCATTTTCTTATTTCTTTTAACTGCAGTTACAACCACAGCTTCTGAAGTAGTCAGTACCATGCATTGGGTGATGCAAATCTAGGTGATTACAAAACAGAACTGAAATTTTATGCAGCATGGAAATTTTCCTGTGTTTAGAAGGGGAACTTTAAAAAAAATTTTGGAGAAAATATTTAAGAAAGCTGTTGATAATCTGTTATAGTTTATATCTGGATGTCCTGCCAAAGCCTCAAATACTCAAAGGTGGGGCTCTTGAAAGCAGATTGGATGAGGGGATGGTACAGCTGACTTGCCATTAGAACACGGCAGTCTGGTTGAAAGAGTCGAGTCACTGGGGCCATACCTGGTAGGGAGGATCTTTCTTCCTGGCTCCTTCTTTACTCTCTGGTTCCTGGCTGCCATGATATGAGTAGTTTTGCTGCCTTATGCAGCATGCACTTATGAAACGTAAGCCCAAATAAACCTCTCCTCCTTTAAATTTTGTGTGTCTGGTATTTTGTTGCAGCAATCAGGAAAGTGACTAAGATATAAGCCGATGGCCCACACAGCTCCTGAATATGGGAGTCCATTCTCTGTTATTTTCTCCACTTCCTGATAGGCCTTCCCTGTGTCTTTGACAATTCACCACCTCCTCAGAACTCTGAGGCCACAAATAAAAGAAATTCTCTGCTTAACAGAGAAAATGGAATTTGTTGGAAAGAAATGGGAAAACTGACTGAAGGAAAATAAAAAATTGTGTTGGAAGTATTAGGCATAGGGCCCTCTGGAAGTTCAGGAAGCAGCAACTAATGAGGAATTTCTTCAGTCAGTTCCATTTATACCTTCATTTTTGTTTCATTTCATTTAACTTTTCAACTCCAAGAACAGAGATAGAGTCTTGCTTGGACTATGTGATTTATGCTAAAAAGAGGCAGAGATCTTTTCCTCTGACAGAAATCAGAAGTCTGCACTGGAAGAAATCCTCCTTTCTCCCTCAGGGGTTTCCTTCTAGCACCAGGTGACAGCTTTAGCGCAAACTCTCAAATCAGGAGTCCTGCTAAGCCCTTTCTGACTAAAATGATAGAAGCAGTCTCTGTGATGGTCATGGCAGTAAGAGGACAGACATCCTACTCTATTTGTCAGTCTCAGGTAATCCTGGAACATTCTGGGCATTTCCAGATGCTGAGTTTTTTCTAGGCTTGTTAATGTCTGAAACATGTATCTTCCCGTCATGAAAACCCCATGATGAAGAAGGTGGGTATATGAGAAACTCTAGAGAAATTCACCCCGGAAGATGACAAGATGGTAGCGTTTCAGAGCTGATTTCTAACCAGGTCCCTGGTTGGGTTAACAAATTCATTTGAGGGCTGGAAAATGTGAAATGGCATGTTACTTACCTGCATATGCATAGTTATAAAGTTACATATATTTTATAGGCTATCATGAACTCTGTAGGAATTCATGTGGTTGTGTTGAAGGTGGGCTCAATTATGGAACAAACAGAAAACAAATTCCTTTAGACTCCTTGGGCAGTTCTACACATCAGGTAGTGGGCATGAGAGAAAAAGTTTCCTGACTTCCTCACGTAGTTCACCTTCGTGTCACAATGTATTCTAGACCATGTTTCTCAACTTGTTCCTGAACTTCGAAGCTTTGGATCTCTTTTCTAAAATTTATTTATTTTTTATTTTGAAGGGAATAAAACAATAAAATGAAACAAAACAGTGAGAACAATATTGGGTTTCAAAAACAATAGAGAAGGAAATCCCCCATAGTTGCTATATTGCATATTGTTATCCTCTATAGAAACAGATGCTCAGGCTGCAAAATCAAACAAAACAAGCATCAAGTTCTTGTACCTGAATTGCTATCATTTCAGCCTGTGTTCCTCCAAATCAGCTGGTTGCCTATGGGTTGGGGAAGGAGTTTTTCTTGTCTCTCAGCCCATGCACAGGTTGGCTCATGGGAGGGGTGGGTTGACTTCTTGGTTCTTCTCCTGGCCCATATGGCTGCTTCTAGATCGCAGGAAGGTATGGGTTGATTTCTTGCTTCTCCTCCCAGCCTACATGGCTGCTTCTGGCTCATGGGAAGGGAGGGTTGACCTTTCTGTTCTATTCCTGCCCCATGACTACTGCTTGCTAGGTTGACTTCTTGGTTCTCCTCCTAGCCTCCATGGCTGCTTGTAGTTTATGGGAAGGCACAGACTGACTTCCTGGTTCTCTTCTCAGCCTGCATGGCTATTGATGGCTTACAGAAGGACATAGATTTGAAGTTTTAGATCTCTTGACTTGATTTTCTAATTGGAATATATTTTACCTTGCCCTTTGCATTTGACCTTAGTATTTGCTCTTTTTTTTTTTTTTTTTTTTTGTACAAGGGATCAAACTCATGACCTTGTGCTTGCAAGGCAGGCACTTATGTTGCTGAGCTAAATCTCCAGGTAGTATTTGCTCTTGGACTTTGACCTTTGGTTTTTCAGTGAATCTGATTTAGGTCCCCATCTGTTACTACTTTCACCTGTCCTGATTACTACCTCAAGTTATGTAACTTGAGTGAAAAATGTTCCAGTCAAGTGCCCTGATTCCTTAGGAGGACCCAAGGAGTAACTAACAAGATTCATGTTGCTGTAGTGTTAATTCAAGGCAGGCCAGTGAGGAGCCACCCCTTTGACCTCTATGTGTCGTCTATAGTTTATGTATAAATACTCTGTAGTTTTCAATAATTCCTTTTCTCTTTATTCCATTTCATTAAATTGTCCGGTAATATTTTTGTACGTTTTGGAAAAGCTCTGTAAGGGGTACTTTCAGTGATGGATGAAACGATTTCTAAAAATAACTTGCAAACCAATTTGTTCAGCTTGCAGGGATCTTGATGAAAAAAAGGTGCTATTAAATGTGAAAAACAAAAAACTCCATTATATATTACAGTATGCTATTAATACTATACTCTGTGAAACGTGTCCCCAGTATACAGTAAGGTAAATCTGGCCTCAATTATCCTAGTGTCATGGATTAATGACTGTGTGGATTTAGATGAGTCATAAAACTTCTCTGGAACCTCAGTTTTTTGACTGAAAAATATAGAAATAAAATCCTTGTCATTATACTGTAGCAAAACCAAAATCACACAGTGCATGAAAGTGTGGTTGATAGAATTCTGGGTATGTTTTGATAAACTTACCACATTTTTTGTTAATCTGATTTTGAAAACAATCCCAAAGGTGATTCTAAGCAGTGAATGAAGTTAACAGAAAAGTTCTAAGGATTTTACCCTTTATAGAAGAGTTGTATTTCAGTTAAATTGACTAGAAAACAAGTTTCTTTAGAGTAAGTTTTGTTTTTATCTTTACCTTAATGATGCAAATCAGATGAGTTTTTGTTGAATACCTTTCATTTAGTAAATATACTGGAATACATCTACAGGAATTTTTATAAATTTAATGGTTCTGAGCATCTTATCTTTCCCTAACCTGTATGTCTTTCTCTGAGCCAGCAGAGTATTATCTTTTACTTTGAACATCTTCTGATACCATACCCAGATCTTCTAGAATTTAAATTCTTTTTGGTCTGTTAGTTGAATAAATGCTGAGTTTCATAGATTAAGCTCAAACTTTTATATATATATATATATATATATATATATATATATATAGTAAAACAACTTAAACTGTATATATACATATATGTATATGTACTGTTACATACATTTATGTATATATAAACATACATATACTTAAATATACATATACACATACACATAGATATAAGCTTATATATACATATATATGCTTACATTAGTGCAGTTCAAATATTGCATAAATTTGAGACTTTAATTTCTATGAAACAAATTAATATATACTTATCAAAACTAGAATGAAAGGTAGTTTAAGACAAGAGAAAAAGAACTAACATACATTAAGCACTGCATCAAGTATCAGCAATTTTCCTAGTTGTACTTAAATTACTTTGTCACATTTTCCTTACAGTCTAATTTTAAAGAAAATCACCACTGCCATTTTATAGATGAGGTAACTAAGGCCATGTGAAGCCTCAATTAAGTGATCTAAGTCATAAATAGCATATCTTTTCTAGCTCTTTTACCAATATTCCTCATCTGTGGAAGAAAGTGCAGTGGTTACATGAGGACTCACAAAGGAGGGAAAAAAGCAACAAAATCAGCAAGTTATTCTAAAGTTTTGCCCAGTTTTGAGCTTTTCTCAAAAGATTAGTTTCTTAGTTCACTTAATTTAGCCTTGGCATGCTCAATACTGTTTGATGATTTGTTATTCTGAATAGTAAGGGGAGCTAGTGAAGGAGTTTTGGGCAAAGGCATGATTATGTGCTTCTTTTAATGTATCTGGCTAATGCTCATCATATGCGTTTTATAGAGTAGGGTAATGTGATATATGGTATCATGTTTACTGTAGTTTTCAAAGAATAAATGCCACATGCCAGTTGGGCATTTATTGGAAGGGTTTGTCACCGTGTTTCTGTAAATATATTCATCATCAACAATGGCTTCTGCTTCTAGGCTTGCCCTGTGAGTGTGGTTTGCTACCAGATTTAGAGTTTTCTCCTACCTAATGCCCACTACTCCACTTTTGGGAGACAATGTTTTGGAAGTACCTCCTGTGATGGTGAACTTTATGTGTCAACTTGACTTGTTAAGTTATGAACAGAAAGTTAAATGTTATTTCTGCGTGTCTGTGAATTTTCTACAAGAGATTAGCAGTTGAGTTGCTGGACTGAATAACACAGGTAGCCCTGTCACCTAACATATTGAATTGATAGTCTCCTCAGTACCTAGTATACAGAAAGTGCTGAATAAAAATTCATTTAATGGATGAAAGTTAATTAATAAATCGACATTTAAATTTTGAAAATCTCATTTTTCAGGCTCCATGCACCAGTTCCCAGATCTGGAAAAAACAAAGTTGTCAGCCATTTGGATTTTGTTGCAAGTCACTCAATCATATAAGTTGTAATGACTTGCGTTTCTGTCTATAAAATGGGGACTTGCGGCATCTATGAGAACAAAATGAGGTAATATCCATGAAGATGTTGGCTTCTCTCTGTAAGCAATCAAATATCTGCCTATACAACTGTTTGTAAGTAAAACTCTTTGTCACAATATCTGACCCACAGGAGGCATACCATGGATAGTTATTGTTTTATTCATTATTTTATTACAAGTTGTAATTATTTCTTCCCCGGTGGTTGACGGTCCTGCCTAAAACCAAGAAAAAGAAATGAAGTGATAAACATTGTCTTTATATATCTAAACTCATACTCTTTATTATATCTGCAAAGTGAAGAGGTTTAAAAACTGTTTTTCCCAGTCAAGTACATTTAGAGGACAAAAATAAGAACAGAACATTGACAAGACAGATAAGTCATCTTTTCTGTCCTTCCTAAAAGGTCAGTTTTGTTTTTAAGATGCTTCTCCCATACAGAAAACAGTGTAAGGGAATGGAGGGATTTCATGTTTAAAAGCTAATTTCTAAGGAACTCTTTTTTTAGACAGGCCTTTCTTCCCTCTCTTTTTCTTTTTTCTCTCCCTCCCTTCTCCCTGTCTTCCTCCCTCCCTTCCTTCTTTCCTTCCTTATTTTCTTCCTTCCACATGATTTTATCTATTAACTGGAATTAAATTAAACTTTGACTGTTTTCCTCACTTAACATAAATATAGTATTTAAAAACTAGTAGGTTAGGGGAGGAAAAAATGGTCAATATAAGTCTTGTAAGATGAATGCATGTTAAATACTCTTCAAATTAGGACTTTCAAATTCTCACCACTAGGGCAAAAGCAATTGGCTGGCCAATAACAGAGCTGCCCATTAAAACAAGGTCAACCAAGATGCACTCAGAAATCCCCCTAAATCATTCCAATGTTCATTCTAAACAAACACATCATTAAAATATTAGGAAAATAATGGCCTATTTGCATAAGAAAATAATAAATAATGAAATCTCAACAGACAAGTTCAATGATTCCTACAGAACGTTATTTTTAACAACTGGCTTAATCACCTCTCAATCACTTTAAATGCATAATCAATAACAGATATTTTATATGAGGGAAGGTCTACCTCGAAATTTTTACACATTACTTTGACATGAGTTTATGTTCCCCTTACCTTCCCCTTTAATATATTTCCTAAGAGATGGGGAAAATATATAATGCTTGTTCTATCAAGAACTCACAATTTATTTTACTTTTATTCTCTAATAAAGAGAAAGATGCAGGGAAAGAGGCTAAAGACTTTCTAAAAGTAAATACTGTTCAATGGGAAGAATACAAACTTGTGATTAAATGAATGTGGCTAGGATGTATGGGGGTTGCAATATACATACTGAAAAATGCATTTTAAATTGCATTTTTTTTTAGTATTTTAGTACTACTTTTAAGACTCTATCATGAAGAACTCAGATATGCATGAAGATATAGTAAAAGGTGAAAACATGTCAATGCTGACTGTAGAGGAAAACAGTTGCAAATCTACTTCCCATCTTGATGGATAGATGAGACTGCCTTATAGAAACTAGTGACTGAAGGTAGACAACTGAGGAACCTCTGGTGTCAGGGATGCCAAACATAGTCCAGGGTAGGCACAGCATATAGTGAAAACAGAGGAATTGAGTTAGGTTGTATCACATGGTTCAAGATGATTGCTCTTTTCTCTCTCCGTCAAAGAAAAGAGATGCAGGAGTTTTTCTGAAGAAAGTGAATGAATCCAGGGCAAAGGCCTCTGGAAACTTGGAACGAGTGAAATGCTCAGCCAGCTGTGTATTATCCTACAGCCATGGTTCTCAGCTGGAAGTGGGGGTGGGGGGGGAGAGCTGTCCTTGCGGACATTGAGGGCTTTTTTGATAGTGCTACTGGAATCCAGTGGGTAGAGATCAAGGAAGCGCTTGACACCCCACAAAGAGCAGAACATGAATTAACCAACTCAAATGATAACAGTGCCTGTTAAGAAGCTTTGTCTTAAAGTGAAGACCACAGTTAGCACTTGCCCTGGTCCCTTTCACTCCCGTGGGACAGTAGGAGACTCCTTTGGACTTCATCCTTTATGTGTGAATAGTTAACTTTTCACCAGACATTTGAGAAAAGCCCTCACACTGAAAGTCATAGATTAAAAGAAGCAAATATTGACCTAAAAACGAGAGCAAATGAATTAAAAGGTGGAAGAAACAGAGATCATGGAAAAAATTTAAATAGAAAAACTGTAGTTGGTAGAATTTAACCTGAAATGTAGTTTGGCAATACCTGGTAAGCATGAAGCTGAATGAATCTTATCCCAGCCATTTCACTTGTAAAGATTTATTTGAGACACTCTTGGATATATCACTAGGAGACCTACACAGAAACCTAGAAACAATCTCCTTGTTCACAAAAAAGAGAATGGCTAGATTAATCTACTCATATAATCAATGCCACAGAACACTTGCAATGAGCGATGTAGAGTTAAATATTTCAAGACCAATAAACATCACAAATGTAATGTTGATTTAAAAGTATACATGTGCTGAAATGTCACAGTGTACCCCATAAATATGTACAATTATTATGTGTCACCTAAAAATATGCAAATTGCAGGAGGACCAACTTCATTAAAATACCAATTATTTAAATTCAGGACGATGCAGGGGCTTTACTCTGTATTTTTTAAGCACTCAAACCTGTTTATGAAATCTGTAAAGCAATTCTACATTTCAGCTCTTCACCAGGCTCAAGATGGAAGTTTCTCTTCAGAGGAAGACAAAAAGGAAATGCAAGGGCAAGGGGTATGTGCAGAACTTTGCTGGGCTATGTTTTATTTCCTATGCTGCATTTTGGTCTTTCTGTTGCTTGTTTTATGATATTTATGTATTTTTAGTACGTTTTAAATTACACATATTTTAAAATCTCTTTAATATCTTTAGAAAGATAAAAGAAAATATTGCCTTTGATAAAAAGTTATGTCTGATACATGAAACAGGAATACAACACTAGAAATATAGTAGTTTTAAGAATCTAATGCATAGTAACTAGTACATGCTTCAAAACATAAAAACAAGATGTAAAAGATGTAAAACTGAAATGCATAAGTTTTCTTAAAAATATCTGTAATTTAATTTCAAATATATGTTAAATTTAAGCTTAATTTTAAAATTGACATTTTCTAATCACCAAATAAGTAAAATCATTGAATCATGTACCCTTTTGAAAGTTTTATAGATAGACCCCAATAGGTTGTATGCAATTTTCAGCCAGTTTCTTACCCCAAGTCTTGGAGTAAACTGTTAACTGGTGAAAAATAAAAACGGCTTATATTGGAAGTGCTTAGCAGATAAGGTCCAGAATACAACAGTAAGAAATTTAAAAAACCCATTTGTCAGTGTTTCAGGATCTCATTAATGAATTAAGTCCTTCAAATACATGCTGGCATCAAAGGATTTTAAATTGTAATAACTTCTGTACTTATTTAACAAATACCTTTTTCTTTGTACTAATTTGTTTTGACTAGAGAACTAATTTGGGATTTGGGAGAAATACAAAAATTGTCATTTTAAATTGTATAAATAATGAATGAAAAAAGTTGTGAGTTACACAAGTGAAAGACTTTTGCCCTAGAATAAGTTACACGATATTATGGAGGGTAAATCAGGGAGGCGGGATCAAGGAATGTTCACCTTGAGGTCACTTCTCCCTTTCCCTATTACAACTTCTTTTTCCTTTCTCAGTGTGTCCAATCAGCTCCTCCTGCATCATTAATGCCCTAAGCAGAACCCTGGTCAGAGGTTCTATATATTTCTCATATGCCACATTCTGGTCATAGGAAGCTAGACCATCTGTGGTCATGGATTCCTCTCTACGTCCTTGGAATAAAGGCTATTCTTATTTTATTTTTTGCTCTTTTATCGTGCCGAAAACTCTAACAATAAGTAAACGTTTTGATTGCCTTACATTGGCTTAGCTAAAATCATCATTTTAATTGTCTATTTATAAATACAGTATTTTCATATTAAGTAGTGCAACTTTTAAAAATACTTTTTTTTTTTTTTTTTTTTTTGGTACTGGGGATTGAAGTCACGACCTCATGCTTGCAAAGCAGGTGCTTATGCTGCTGAGCTAAATCCCCGGCCCAAAATACATATATGTTGCAGGCTAAAATAAGCATACTCATTATTTCAGTGAAAACGATTTTCAGTGATGACACAATTCATACTTCCCATTGGCTTTGTAAGTACCCAATTAGATAAATTAACTTTGGAAACTGAAATAACTTCACGATTTTTTATGTGATTGCAAAGGTCATCCAGAAAAAATAAATTTCTAAGATAATAATTCTTCTGTGGTGTGCTTCCTCAAAAAGTGAAGTCTAATGTCTCTAAATATGTATTAGACCACAGCCAGTAACAAAACAAAGCAAGACAAAATGAGGAAAAATGTTTTATCGTAACATTTTTAATTAAAATGGTTATTAAAATGTTATGGCTAGTTATTGAAATTATTTAAATAATTAAAATTTGTTTTGGTGAGTGCTTATAAGATAATGGTGCTAGTATAGTTGTGTTTAGAAAAGTAAAATGATAACTAAGATGACCCCTAAAAATAGTTGTATAAGATCTCCAGCTCTGCAATTCCTAGAGCCATCCTGGCAGCATTAACAACTATATTAAATCTTTTCTTCCTTAGAAGGGCTTTCTATGGGCCATGCATATGCTAAAGGCTAGAAAAAGAAACAAAAGGAAATCTGCTCCAGCCACAGGATATCAGCATGAAAGGCGGGAGGCACCCACTAATCTAAACTGCGAAGAAGCATGGATTCTCATTCTGCTGGAGAAGGACAGCAGCCTTGCCTGGGTGATATGCATGCACAGACTCTTCATATGGAAGCTGTACTTTTTCTCTAGCACTTTGCTCACTGAGTGTATCACATCTAGCTTCTATTCATTTGCATTGAAGGCTTGGAAGCACAGAGAGGTGATCTAACTTGTTGAAAGTCACACAGCAAGTCAGAAGGCCAAATGAGAACATACAGCCTATTGGAATCTTTTCAGCACTTGTATTGAGGACCTGCCAGAGGTCTGGCTGAGTCAGGAACAAGGACAAGAAGCTGGAATGAGAACCAGCCCTGCGCAGAGATGTGTGCTTTGGTGGTGTTAGCAGTGTCTTGGCACTGCAGTTCTGGGAGCTGCTGTAACATTCGGTCACCTTGGTACCCACTGCTGGTCCCTGAAGACTGTGGCAGCATGTAAACAACCCAGTCCTGTACGGTACCAGACACCTGGTGAAGTCAATATGATGGAACAAATTCAGCTAAGCTGCAATCTGTAAAATGCAAATTGGAAAGAGAATTTGTTTTCATCTACCAACTTTGAAAAGAGTTTAAAATAACAACCTTCAAAATGTAGAAATTGGCCCTTGCGTCTACTGCTGCTGGAAATACAAATTTTATGTGTAAGATACAAAAATTGCAGCATCAGGGTAGCTTACAACCAAGAATGATTATGTTCAATGGTAAGTGACTGTTTCAATAAATTAAGGTTATATTCGTGCAACATTATGGCACAGGAGGCAGTTTGTTAAAGTTATCTAATGACCTGCAAAAATACCCCTTATGCATTGTTACTAGAAAACCAGCATATTAAACTATGTATAGCATATGTATACAATGCATATACAAATCTACATTACAAGTATTGGAAAGAAATACACCAAATTAATACTTGTGATTATTTCTGGCTGGTGATATCATAGGTGATTTTTACATTCTCCATTTCTATATTTTCCAAATTTTCTGCATGGAAAATGTTAATTTAATAATTAAGGTACAACCTAGTGAACGTTAATTAAATTTTTTTCTCACCAGAATGCCTCTCAAATGAACTGCCTTCTCCTGTTAGATTCAGGTCATCAGTGACTCAGTCCCTTCTTTTTGGGCACAGCAATGAACAGGAAAATGTGACCTGGGCCCCATGACCAGAACTTAGCTCACTTGCTTACTGGCTGTATCTCTTTGGACAACACCCTCCCCCCACCAATAAACCAAAAAACCAAACAACACAAAATATCTGGGTCTTTGTAGTAGTATTTGTAAAATGTGGCCATTGATATTTGGCACAGAGGAAATATAAAGAACATAAGAAAAATGCTTTAAGCAGCAATATATAAACACAAGGTATATGTTAGAAAGAGATGGATAAGATAGAATACAAACTCTTGAAACAAATTTAGGCTCAAATCCCAAATGTCTACCTTTTTGGTTTTATGACATCAGACAAATTACATAAACTCATTTTCCTAATTTTTTGGGCGGAAGTATTAATGCCTTCTCAGAGGGGAGATGTACTTACTGCATTACTGCACTAGAAGGAGTGGTAAATGTCAGTTTCTTTCCTTTTTAGGCTCTTTTACAGCTCCACCTTCCTCCAAAGCAAAGAGGACAAAAACACTCCAGAATCAGCACTTCCTTTTCCAATTTTAAAGTATATTTATTTTGCTTATGTTAAAAACTGCATAGACTCTCTTTTTTTCATTTCTCTACTCTTTTACTGAATGGACTAATAGCAAGCACAAAGTCAACAGTCGGTAAAATCAATGTGAAGACCATAGATAAACCGTAAGGGGTCATTTGAGCATGAAGGCTTCCATGCAATGCTTTGAAATTCTAAGCACTTTCTATTAGGATGCACTTGCTTTGGTGGGCTATTATTTCAGCTAGTATTACCTCCTTAGATGCTGGATTTATCTTAATATACATCTGACATTCTGTAAATTTGCAGAACTCAACATTTCTCAGGCTTGGTGTCCCTGGTGTCAATTGACAACCACATGTCTTAAATGTTTCCTTTAATTAACCTTCTCAATTTCCAAATCAATTTTCTCACTTCCTCATGGTGTTACTGCTATTACAAGGAATGCAGGCCTAAGGGACGAACATTTCAAGGCTCCAAAGGTTCATATGTCAAGCCTGGAACTTTGTATGCAGGTACCCAAGTGCACTGACTATCCATTCTGCCCAACCAAATTTAAAGATTCAAAGGCCAAGACAAAACT
>PVJX010034449.1:0-18944 GCA_004027295.1 Dolichotis patagonum | reverse complement strand
TGAAGATTAATATGAAGTGAGTATAGAGATTCTCTGTTATTTAAATGGTAGAAAAATATCATCTGCTTTTTAAAAATAGAGAAAACCTATTTATGTGTAGGACTATAAGTTAGAAATAATTTCCATTCGTTATAGGGCACTTACTATGTGCCAGCAACCATCCAGTACTCTACCTACGTATTATTTTATTTATATTTAATCCTGTGACTAATCTTATAAAACAGATCTTGCCTGTTCCACAGATGAGGTTATCAAGTGCCTTGGCTAACAGTTAGCAGAAATGAATTTTGAGTCCAGGTCTACCGAGGTCCATGCTTTTCTCATTCTGCTGCTTCTAAGTGCCTTGACTCTGGAGTCTCCACAGGAGTGCTCTTTGCCCAGGGGTCACCATCTTCCACCTGGACAGGCTTTGTGGACATTGTTAACTTTCCTAACACCAACATTTCTCACTGGTCACAGCCACATATGCTCATCCCGCTGACTACACATCCTGTGCTGAGATCTTGCTCATGACTTCAGGGTGGTACCCAGCTGCGGAGATGAGGACAGCTGGGGAGCTGGCATCACCCTCAGAGCGGATGGGAGCGGTCCAGAGGGCATGTGTGGGCAGTGCTAGGCAGGACTTGGGGAGGAAGCAGAAAGCTGGAGAAAGACAGCACCCAAGTTAGTGTGGCAGAGCCAGAGCAGGTCTTTTAAGGGGTGCATGTGAGTGGCTCGGTGATGTGGAAGGAATCAGCAGTCCGGTGGCAGAGCTTGGCATCCTCGCAGGCTGCCTAAGAGATCTTGCCAAGAAGGCTGCCAGCCATGAACTGGGGCTCTGGGCAGCTGTCAGATCTCCCACTTTGAGAAGAATCAAGAAACTAGGAAGGTTATCAAGGCTGAGACTCAGAAAGAAAGAAATTCCATGTGGACTGTTACTAAAGGTGAGGTTCAGGATTGGTGTGAGAAAACCAGACCCGCAGATTCCATAATGAATTCCTAGCTTATGATTGTTTGCATTTCTCTGAATTTGTAGTAAACCAGTGTTCCTGCTTCCTTTTGGCAAGAGGTATCTCACTTCCTGTGACAATCTGAGCAATATGTGGATAAGAAATGAGACTGACTAGTTTCTCATTTCAGCTCTTCCTCTTACTGGCCAGGTCTTGGACAAGTTACTCACCATTTTTGAGCCTAATTTATAAAATAGCAATATTAATATTGGTGTTATTAGATTGTTGAACATCCTTACCCCCAAATGTATAGGTCGAACATTCCTAACTACAAAACCCCAAATCCCCAATGCTCCAAGTGCCAATAGATGACATAAGTGGAAGATTCTGCCTCATGTGACGGGTTGTAGTCCAAGTGTGGTACACAAAGTTTAACGCACAGCATTACTAAAAATACGGCATAAAATTATTCTCAGACTATTTATATAAGATACATATGAAACCCAGATGAATGTCGTGTTTAGACTTGGGTCTTATTCCCAAGGTGTATCTCCTGATGTATAGACCAAAATCTGAAAAAAATGAGAAATCTGAAATACTTCGGATCACAAGCATTTTAGGGGAGGGATACTCAACCTGTACTGGCAATAAGGATATCCACAATTTGTTAAGCATCTGCTTTGAGTCAGATACTGTGCAAAGCACTTTAAACACACGATCTCATTTAACTGTTGTGAAGCATAAAAGCCGAGTGCGTGGCACAGCTCTGCTCTCACGCATGCAGGCCCCATGCCGACTGCGGCCCAGCAGGCTATGTGTGATGGAGAGTCAGCGGGTAAGGAAGGAGGGAGGTCTGTGTTGTGAGGGAGGTGGAGGCGGCGTGATCAAGTGGACAGATAGCTCAGAGAGAGAGGAGGATTAGACAGGAGGAGGAGAGCAAATGATGTGTCAGTGACTTGCTAGAAGTAATTTTTTGAGAACCCATTGCCCTTAGTTACATAGTAGAAATGGTGTTGGTAAAACTTATTTTACTGACACAGTGACGTCTTACCATCGTGTGCCACCTATAAAGGATCCTGCCTTTAACGTTGTGTCAGAGGCAAGCAGGCAGTGATACCCCCTGTCTCTATCCCTGTTACAGAAGTCTGCTGAGGAATGCCGGCTGGTCCAGAACTTGCCCTAAACAGAAGGCTGGAAAAAGGTCCAGGCCTTTCCCTAAGGTCTCGGTGCAATTGAGGACTCTCAGCCACCTTGGCTACCCCATGCTTTTGTTTCAGGTTTCCCCAGAAGCAGACCTGGAGACAACGAGTTGGCTGCAAGTAGTTTTTTGAAGATGATGCCAGGGAGTGTGGCAAGAGTGTGGGAGAACTGAGACAGGAAGGGATGGAAGGAAAGCCAGCCAAAGCACGTTTCTAAGAGTCCTCTTTATGGGCAGCTGGGTTCACTGCCTTGGGGGATTCACGAGGAACTGAGCGGGGTCAGGGAGCTGTGGGATTTGTTCTCCTGCTCTTATCCTCTTTGCAGGAGGATGCGCCGGAAAGGCATTAACTGCCTAGGACCCCACCTCCAGACAGTAATGATGCAAATGTTCCTGGTGGGATTCTGGAGGTGGGCGTGGTCTGTCCAGGAAGCTACATTGATTTTTGAGGTGTATGGGGGGGGGGGATTTCTGTCAAGGTTCCAGCAGCATCTGCTAAACCATCTTCATATTTTGAAGACGTTTACATTTTTTACATTTCACTTCCCATCTGAAAGTCCTCAACATAAATTGCCGTCTTACACAGATCAGGACACCCCCTTCACTGCTGGGTCATGTTCAGTGCATAGGTGCTGATTGCTTTCCTAGTCTCTGTGTCACTGAAAGCCTTTTCTCTCAGATGGCCTCTCTCAATGTGAACCTACAAAGAGCAGAAAATGAAAAAGTGCTTCTGAAGAATCCCCGTTAAATAAGCATCGAGACCGGCGGGCCACTAGAGTGTGTGTCGGCCTAGGAGGAATCACAGGGTTTTACCTTCAGAAACAGGGCTTCTCCGCGCAGGCACAGGCCTGCGTCAAGCCCAGGCACAGGTTCAGGCTCAGAAGTTGGAACTGGAGGCTCTGGTTCTGTTCATATGGATACGGGAAGAGTGCTTTGCTTTTTCACCCAGATTCATATCCTGCCTGCTCGGATTTGCCCCACCTTTCAGCCTGGATACCAAGCAACATAGCATCAGTTCTGCTGAACAAGGGAATGTTTGGATGTGTATTTCTTTATTGATAATTTCTTTCTAAGCATATGAAAGACCCTGCTTAGGGTTCCAGTGTAAAGAAGGCAGAGCAACCATGGACTACAAAGACAGCAGTTAGTCATTAGAGCAAAACTGTTTCTTTCTTTCTTTTCTTTTCTTTTTTTTTTTTAGAAAAAGGGGTAGCAACAATACAAGATTCCAAGGGGAAAAAAAGAAAAAAAAAGAACAAAAAATACTGAGAAGTCATTACTTGATAACTTACATACTGTCATCTTGGAAATAGTTGTTCAAGTTACAAAGTTAAAACGTACGAAGTACACATTCAAGCAATGAGACTGTCAACAATTCTGCTCCATGACATAACACAAAAACAGTAATATGGTCATTCATCTTACACACTTAAACATACATGCAATTATATCCTTTAGAGCACTTTATTTTCCTCTCTTATTTACAGTAGCAATTACACATTTTGGGTTTTATTACTCCTCTGCAAAACTGTTTCTTGGCAACCTCTGCCTCCCTGTGGCGCTATCGTAGTGTTCAACCCATACCTCCCATATCCATGCTGACTTCTAAATAAACTTGTCCAAAAATACTCTGATTCTGTTGAAAGTAAGGTTTGAGAGTATTGAACTTACAAATTATACTTCTTTTGGATGAAGTTTCCCAGCCTTAATTCCAAGGTCTTACTTTTTCCATGCCCCCCGCTAGGGCTGGGACCCAGGGCCTTGCGCATGCCAAGCAAGTGCTGCCATTGTTCCATAGGTCTCGTGGTATGGGACCCCTTGTCATTAAATTTGAGTGGCTCAAGTGTGATGGAGAAGACAGAGTGAGCACTGAGCCCACATTTGGTCTGCTAGGAGAGAGGGTGTTTCTGGAAATGAAGTGGGTGCTAAGAAATGTCCATGTCTGGGTATCCACTCGCCCAGGCTTCTCCTCACAGAGGAGGCTGGGACCTGTAAAATACTCAGAGCAGAGCATGACTAAATGTTGTTATAGGTGATAAACCCTGAGTAAAATGAAATCTCCAGGGAAAAACCCGAGAATAAATTCAGTACTTTGTCTTTACTGCAAGAGCCTTCACTGATAAGAAGAAAGGTTATGTGAGTGTCATAGCCTATCTTTCTTTATGTATCACATGGTGGCAAGCTACCACCATTAGGGATACATCAGGGGTGAGAGTTAAAAAGGAGAGGACTGGTTATCTATAATGAATAGCTTCCGCCTTCGTATTTCCTTTGCATTATACCTAGCAAGTAACCGTAGGGATCTAACCTGCGTGGATCATGACAGCAGTAATACTTAAGGTGCATCTTTCTCAGGTTTTAAAATAGAATTTAATACTGGAAAAGTACAAATTAGCCAAAAGAATTCTTTCAGGAAGTGTTCAGGTGGTAGAAAAATGAAATAGTCTAATAAAACCTCTGAAGAACCTGCTATTTTAGAGAATTTGTGAAAGGCTGTGATTTATCATAATCTATCTTGTGTTTTTACTAGAATTTGAAAATTATTCAAAGGTACCAAACCCACAGCATATTGCTATTTTCATTCTGGGTATGTTTTTCAGAGTGAATTTGTTTGCAATTGCCTTTCTACAAAGTGTGTTAGCACACTGTTCTTAAACTTTTCCCTTTTATTCTTATTTGACGTATTGATTTTATTATGCTGAACATAATTTTATATGATAATAGATGTGCAGAAACAATTTGCTATGGTTCAAAACACTGAATTCTTGTGGGCATTTGTCTTAGTAATGTGATTACAGAGTCACTAACTTGATCTTAATAGCATTTGCCTATTACCATATAGTAGATTCATGAAAGCAAAACTGGGTCTTCTAACTCAGAGGATTACCCTTGTGTATCTCTCTTAGTTTATAATACCTTGTGAAATTAATGTCCAGGTGATTTCAAGTGGCTATTTGCATTATTTGAAACTAGGATTAAATCCAAACGTTATTGCCACTGTTGCAGATTGAGAAGAAATTACTTTTGTAGCACTCCTTTAGAGACTTTTAAATCATTGACTCGTGGCCTTTTATAAACTGGCTATGCTGTACTTCATCAGATGCTGTCTTTACTTTGTTATGGCTCTGGGAGGCAGCATGATACCAAAAGCTTGGAATCCATTGTCAGACTTGGTTAGAATCTCACTCTACCACTTACTTCCTGTGAGAACTGGGGCCCTGTGAATCCACCACGCAGAACCTCGGTTTCCTCATTTCTTCCAGAGAGACAGACGTAGTCACATCCCTATTCCAGTTTCCTGTTTAAATATTATAACTGAGTCCATCTTCAGTAGATTTCACACTATGTTGAGCTAAAGGAGCCAGCCATAATAAGAATGTATCTCTATCTCCATTTATATAAAGTTCTGAAACGGGCAAAAGCCCTTTAAGGTGACAGACATCAGGACAGTGTTTTCCTCTAGAAGAGTCTTGACTGGAAAAGGAGTTACAAAAGGGAAATTTTGGGTCTGGTAGAAGAAATGTTTTACATCTTGGCTTAAGTGTTGATTACGCCAGTGTATATACTAGCCAACATGTGTCGCCTTGTATAATTAAATCAGGTGTTTCATTTGTACAAATTAAACTTCAAGGAAAACACAGTTCACGGATTAAATGTTTAGTTTTCTAAGGTCTTTTATTTTTTGGATTCTCAGGATGCAGTGACCATCTGTACCCTGGGGATCGGGACAGCCTTTGGAGAGTCCATTCTGGACAACACACCCCGCCATGCGACCATCGTTACCAGGGAGAGCAGCGAACTGCTCCGCATTGAGCAGAAGGACTTCAAGGCGCTATGGGAGGTGAGCCCCAAGGCGTCTTTGTCAATTGATGCAGTTTGAGATGAGAAAGGGAGCTGCCACATGGATAATGGCATTACAGTCGAGCCTTAATGTGTTCCCTTCTGAGCTGCTAGATGGAATTTAATTTTCAAAACTTGTTTTTCAAATGAGTGAGTGAAAAAGCCATTTTGACACGAGACATCTTTTTTTTAATTTAGTGCTTGCTCAATTTTCTGTCGTTTGACATACCTTATAATTATTTCTTGAATGACCATAGAGTGTTTTCTGTATTTTCTCTCTTCCTATTCCACAGATATATTCTTAGCCAGGGAACAAAATACTTTGACATTTTCTTTTGCATTTTAAAATTCATTATTGACACATTCCCCCAGGAAAGTGGAATGAATGGGGTTAACATCTGCTTCATTTAAATGCTTTTAAAAATGATGTGCCCTATAATAAGGTATGGGAAATGGAGGTACATAGTAATATCTGGTTACTCGCCAACTTCCGAATGCAGAGGTGGCACAGCAGTGAGTGAATGCAACTGGTCCTGGTGGTTTTTGCAAGTTACTGATGTTTACCTGTGTCCCTTAGGGGACTGCGTTCATTTACACGGAGTATCAGGGATAAATCATCTTCTGTGCAGTCATGGCAAGTGGAGGAGCACTTGTGAAGGCCCAGCGAAGCCTTGCATCTTTCATGCTTGTGCCTTTTCAGTCCTACTTTACTTCTGATTTTAACCTGTGGTTGCTGCTTATCTTTGTCCGTGGCTCAGTGTGTCCAGGAGTTAACCTGTCGAGCTGGCAGGCTTCATCACTTGTCCCAGTGTGGGTAAGATTTTAAACTTGATCTAAGGAGAATTTTGTGTAATCAAATCGTTTCCTCTAGAGCCAAACAAATGACAGATGCTTTCAGGGTGGCAGCCTGCAGGTGAATGAGTGGTGTTTTGCCTTAAAAGTCAGGCAAAGCGCTGGAAGGCCTGGGTGGTGGGACCTGTTACTTTTATTCTTGGCAGTAGTGAATAAATTGCAGGGTTACTTGTTTGAAATGTTTCTCTTAAAAAATATTAAAGAGCTCCAGCCGCTCTGTAAAGTTCAGAGACAAAAGCCAGTTTTAGGGAGGAAAAGTGAAAGTCGGTTTGCATGAGGTGTGTGGAGAG
Organism: Dolichotis patagonum; assembly: GCA_004027295.1. Taxonomy (NCBI): domain Eukaryota; kingdom Metazoa; phylum Chordata; class Mammalia; order Rodentia; family Caviidae; genus Dolichotis; species Dolichotis patagonum. The sequence goes on along the minus strand of PVJX010034449.1, from coordinate 11,835 downwards.
GTTTTTCTGTCAATTAGAAGGGACGAAGGCAAATAAGCCATTTTTTTTGAGTCTTTCATTTTAAAAGGTAAACTGAAAAAGCCTTTTTCAAAAGGAGAATTTGGGAATCTGGTTTAAGAATGAAAATGATTCCTACCTGTGATGTGTGTCATTAAGAGCCACTTTTGTCCGGCATGACTTACTCAAGTTGCTGATAGAAGATGGCATGTGGAAATATTAGAGAATTTATTTTAATGAGGAGCCCCCAGTGCTGTGATGGAGGTTGTTGAGAAAGTGTGCCTATGTGCATTAAAACAGATTAAAAAATATTTTCAAACAAAATAAAAAAGAACAGTACAACAGGCAGCCATTCAACTCCCCCCACCCTAGGCCCCATTCATCAGTTGTTAGCATGAAGCATATCTGCTTTATGTTTGTGGTTTTGTTTTTTGTTTTTTTGCTTTAATGCAAAGGGTAGATGCCATTGCATTGTGTGCTAAATATTCAGCACATTTCTGAAGAAAATAGTGTCCTGCTATGTACTCATAACACCGTAGTCTCACCTACAAGTGTAGCATTGATAGCCTAATAGCATCTAATACCCAGTCTATGTTTTAAATTTTCCCAGTTGTTCAAAAGATACCATTTATAGCTTCTTAAAACAAGGCTTTGGCATAGAATCATGTATTATATTTGATCATTATAGTGAAACTTCTCTTTCCTCTGTCTCTTGTCTCTGTTCTTCTCTTCCTTTTTCTTCTCCTTTCCCTTGGCATTGACTGCCTTAAAACACCAGCTTAAAAAACAAACCAAAAAAAAAACCCAGCTCAACTTCCCCCGAATTCAAGACCTGTCTGCTTGTTTTCTCATGATGTCATCTTTTAAAGCTCTACCCCAAGTTTCCTGTAAGTAAAAGTTCAGTGATGCTATTTGATACCCTGGTAAGTTGTGTCTGAGTACATTTTAGGGATGTTTTTCACAGACTTTTCCCTGAAAGGAAAATTATGTAATGGGGACATTGGTATTGAAGGCTGTTGTTGTTATCTAAAACCTTTCCAGTTGTTGGCTCTGTGGGCCCAGGTCTCCTCTATAACCTGTGGGTGGGACTTCTTATTTACACTGCCAGTGCCTGGAGCATGCTGGGAAAAGTCAGACAGCTGTTCAGAGCTGAAAAGCAGAGGTAGAATTTTTTATTCTGACTTCTTTTACAGGTGAGGGACTGGATTTCATAGTGAGAAATTAGTCAGATGCTTCATTTCATTTGCTTTTTCATGCAACTAAGTGAATTAGGTGCTCAGTCAGTGTTTTGACTATTTAAAGTGAGAATGCCATAAACTTCATTATCTAACAGTCTGTTAATCTGAACTTTATTAATGTGTGTGCTTGTACACATACATACATACATACATACATACATAATAATCCACATCCCTTCAGACAGAAAGACTGAATGAGGTTTACTTTACTGTCCACTTACTCAACAAATTCCTGTGTGCCCAGTATCAGGGAACACGATTCACAGAATGCTGTTTTCAGGGCAAGGGTTTCTACCTTACTTGGAAAAGAATGAAAATAATAATAACAATTAAACAAAATTCAATAGTATAATCTTAGAGTATAACATCATTAGCATTAAATACGTTGCATTTCTAGTCTTTGAATGTTGGTGATCCACCCATGGCTTAGATAGCACTAATCTGCAAGCCAAGCATTTGATAAGCAGGACACCTATGCCCCACTTTTGTCCATTCAGAGGGTTTATAATGCAGCCGTCTATTGTACTGTGAGCAGAATCTGTTGGCAGAATTAAGATTCAAATGCATACTGTTGTCTGAAATCTGTGTTAGCTTGATCGGCCCCATGTCAGAAGGGAAGGACTGTGTGGGGTTAGGGTTATGTGGATTCTGAATTCAAGTGGACACATCACTGAATTCTGGGGTGCAGCAAGGCGGACCGTGAAGTGGTGGGCTGTGCTGTTTGTTATCCAGCAGCCTGGGTAGCGTCTCTAGTGTCAGACCTTAGAGTCAGGGTTGGATCAGAGGTTCCAAACTGTTAACATGAGAGAACCTCAATAGTGGTTCCAGTCTGTCTGTTCATCTCGTTTGCTTTTGACGAATGTAATGGTGGACCCATTTTAAGGCAAGCTCCCTTATATTCAGTTTTGTGTCCTATATATGTTCTTGATGTCATTTAAAAGGACTGAAACCTAACATACGCTGAGTTACTTCTAATAGAAAATTGCGGCTCTCAATCATTAGTAGGTACTACAGTCTAAAAATAGTTCTTTCTTTTGAGATATTTTTATGACATACTTTCACTTTTAGGCTGAGCGAATACATCTTATGCTTGGGACAGTAAGGGCAGCGTGAACCTCGGGAATTCCTGTTCTCTCTAGGTCAAAGGCAAGTTTGCCATGAGAGGCCCTCAGGTTTTCAGCCACCTCTGAGGGTTTGAAATTCAATTACGTCTCAAAAACCTATTGCTTTATGTTACCTCTTTTGTTGTGAGAAAAAAAAAACAACAACAACAAAACGTAGTACCCAGGGGGTATTTTAAATTTGTCATAAATGTATCCAGCAGCGCTTAGTCAGGTGTCCCTGCAAATACATCCCATTTTAAAAAAGAAAACATTTCCCAAGATATGAGTGAGGCAATGGCTTGGTGCTTTTCTTTGTGCCTAGTATCTTTCCTAATGTCAACTACTTTCTTTTCACTTTCTTTCCATATTTTAGTTTCCAATTCATCATCAGAATTGAGGGTGCTAGGCTGATACATCTGAAATTTAGATCATGGTTTCTTAGCTTGACTGAGAGGTGGTACATTTATTTGGAGTTGGTCAATAGCATCTCCTCACTTCCCCTCTAGCTCCTTTGACAGCAGAACTTACATATGTTACCCAGAGTATAAAACATCTCATTTCTCATCAACATCTTAGGAGGATGGAAGACAGGCAGAGAAGGGAGGGTAGAGCTGGAGGTAATGCTCCTGCATTATATCCTGAAGAAAATTAATTTAAAAGTCTTGGGATAATCATTTTTAATTCTTGAGACCTTTATAATTTATAATTTAAACTCTTTGACAGCAGTGGCATTTTATACTCTTGGTAAGGAAGTTAAATGGCAAAGCAGTTAAGTGTAAGCTTGGGAATTTAAACCAGTTATTAATAGTTGATCCAAGATTATAGGTATTTATGGTAGATGATGGCTCTTGGAATAAATATAAAACTGACTTACTAGCTACTTCCATGAATATATTCTCCGCACATGTGGTATAGAAGGTTTCCGATGATTTAGCATGCCAGGGAGGAGTTTTTGTTTGTTTTCTTTATTCATATGCAATGTCTGTCTGAGGGTGCTGGCCAATGTGTGGAATGTTTTGACTTGTTCTCATGAAATAGTCCAAATATGTAAAATTAGTTGAGGTGATGTGTGCAGCATTTTCAGGAAGCCGGTAGAGGAGGCAGTTTTGGTCAAATCTGTAAAAGTTGCTATTGACAATCCATGAACTGTCTCCTATCTGTTTACCAACGTTCAGTTGCATGAACCTCTTTTGGGGAAAAATTTTTCTTTACTATGAGTCATGTTTAAGCGTGTTCAAAATACTAGTAATGCTTATGAATACATTCTTTGAAAATTTAAAGACAGTAATAAAATGAAAGTCTTTAAAAATAAAAGCAGTATTTTGTATTTGTAGTCTGATCTGTGTTACAATAAAAATGATTTCTTAATTGTAATTGTTATCCAGGGATCTTTTGGTAGGTTACCAGAATTTTAATTTAACCAGGGCAAAACATGTCACAGATGTTGTTTGGATGTAATGACTGGTGTAGTCAAGTTTGTTCCCCAAAACTGTTTGTTGTCTAAGTAAATACTGAAAGTCTACTCCATGCTTTATGAAATACAAAGCCGAATGCTAAAAATAAGGAAGAAGAAAAAGATAAGAAAGAAATCTATGTTTTTATCTTAGGAAAGGAAAACAACGAACAGGGATATATCTAAAACAACAAATGCCATTGAAGAAATATGTTTACATCTATCTTCATTCTGTAATATTCCAAGTGGTATTTTTTTTTCTAGAAGATTCTACCAGGTATGCTGGCACTGATGAAAAGCTTTTTAGTCATTTCTGTTTAGTGCCTCATTTAGAACAGATTGGGGGAAAGCCCTGTTCCATTAATACTATTTCAAGCCACTGTGAGAGTAAGAATTGTGGAAATGACAGCAGTGTGGTTTTTGTTGATGTGCTTTGAAAACTATATTAGTGTAATACCTTGTAGAAGGCATCGCCTCCTGCTTGCAAAGGCTTGATACTCCTGTCTGTCTGTCCGTAGATATCAAAAAAATGAAAGCCAGATACCTAGAACATAGTATCTGGGGACATAGTTTCAGGAATCCCTTGGGTGGATTTTAATGATTTTATTTATCATGCTACCAGTCTCAGGTTGTTTTACTTTTGCATTCGTGGTAGGCTTGCCAGGTGGACCAGCTTTCAGATGGGGTACTGAGGCAGGACTGGTTGCCTGGCCCTCATGTTGGGGCCCCGGGACCCACATTGTCATCCTCCCAAGGCAGCAGCCCCTGCTTACTTTTGGCAACTTCGGGGCTTGTGCTGTAGGGTTACTTCCCAGGCCAGAAATTTGCATCAAAGGGCTAAGAAAAATATTTCCAAAAATAAACATGAAAGCCAAGACTTCATGCCAGGAACTCCAGCCACACACATCCTGTTGGCTGGGTCTCTTGTCTCTCCTCACAGCGCTGATTCAAAACCGAGCGGAAGCCTGTTCTGATGAGTTGGACCTTATGTCAGCACCCGGCTCTCGATCCTGTGTCCTCAGGCTTTTTCATGGAGTGGCAAAATGTTTCAAATCCTGAAAGGAAGAGAGTGAAGTTACTAGGAGCTAACTAAGGTTAAAAAAAAAAAAAGGAAATCTTTTCTTATTACCTCTGAGTGTCTGGCTTTCCTGGAGAGCCTTCAGTGTCACTCCCTCCCATGGACTGAGAGGCGCTCAGCAGCAGATGCAAACGGGGACCTAGCAGCGATGAAGGTCCATTTTGCTGCCCAGAGAACACGTAACTCTTCACCGCATGTCTGAGAGCTTGGAGAGACGGAAAAAGAAGGACGTATGCTCTACAAGGTCAGAGGGGGTCTTGTATTCTTTAGTGAAGGATGGCAGAGTAAGGAAAGATTACCTGTCACAGTTGGCATTTGATTTGAGGAATTATTTTCAAGAACATCTCTGGCTTTTCTAATTATGTTCTATCAGACCTAAATCTGTGCCACGGCACTGCCATAATTTGATTCCATCGTTGTGTGTGGTGTCTGTGTTGTGTGGGGGTGGTGGCTCCTCTTTCTTACATGAAGGATGTTTATTTAGCCACACAAGCTTCAATATGTTTCTAGAAGATAAATAGAATAGTTGTAACTGGGCAGGATTGCAATTATCACATCATTATTAAAGGTGTATGTTTATCTAGTGACATATTTGAATGGCATATGTTAAAAATGAATTTTGAGCAGGGGAACAGATTGGTGGGTAACTTGCCTGTAGTTCTGGGACTAAAGGAAGTCCTCGGTGCTTATGGGAATTCTGTTGCATTATTGATCACTTGCAGTCCTACCCAAGCTGCGATTTCACTGTTCTCTTAGGATGATGACGGGGTGTGAACAGATCAAGGCTTAGCTGGCAGGCACCAGGAATGCCCAGATGCTGCCCAGTAGGCCTGTTGGCAGAGCCCCAGGACCAGTAGTCTTCCTCTTAGCTGCGGCTCCCTTGGTTGTTTGCTCCCAGAGTGTGCAGTGGCTCCTCCAGTCTGGTAGGAGTTGTGCTACCTTTTGGGCTGTGTTTGCCCTGCGCTGTTGACACCTCCCCCAGTCTGTCCCCTGCACTTTGACTTCACCTTTATTCCCTCAGTTTACCCCCCAGGCAGCATGACTTTCTGATAGCTGCTCAGCTGCCTTGTAAGACTGCCAAAACAGCAAGCGTGCTTGGCTCCCACTTCTCGGCCATTTGAATCTACCCTGCCTGCCTTTCTGTGCTCTGTGACCTAGTGAAAACAGAAGCATAGACACAAGAATAAGATAAAGCTAAGAGGAGGCAAACTGAAAATTACTCTGAGAAAGACAGTGTGATAAAGATCATGGGGAAACTCAGGGGAAGTAGTGATTCCCACCCAGAGTCTCTTTTTTCATCCATAAAGAGAGGGAAGGAGAGAAAAAGTGAAAGAGAGACAGAGCTGGTTCTGAATTCTTGTGTGGCAAGCAAGGCTCTTTTTCATCGTCCCTGAGGACTGGGGCCAGTTAACCAAATGATAGCATTGGAGGCAGCCTTGTCCCAGGGGATGGGGCCGGGCTCCTTCCTTAGAGATTGTGTGGCTGAGGGTCACTGCTCCTCCTCCTCTTCCTCACCCCCACCCCTCCCGGGCTCCTGGGCCAGCTTAGGGAGTGCTCAGGCTTACTGAGAAGGGTGTCATGTGCTGTACTTCAGAGGCCCAGTTTGGCTTTGTTTTCAGTCATCATCTAGAGAAACCCACTCAGAGGTTTAATAGGTCCCCCAGGCAAAGGCGGTCCTACTGGGTAAATTTTAAGAACTTAAGACTTCCAGGAGGAACTCGTGGTATGGACTGAGAATATTGTTAAGCTCTTTATGTGCAGAAAGCCCTCTCGGGAGTCATGGGGTTTTCTTGCTCCCATGGGTTCAAATTCCACTCATGCATCATCCCCAGGCTGCTGTGAGAGGTTAGGGCACTGGGCAGAGGTCTGACACTGAGGAAAAAACAGAAAGAAGGGTGGTCACAGTGCTGACCCCTGAGATCCTGCAGTGTTGGCCCTGGTTGATCTCACTGACCCCTGTATTTTGAGCTGTCTAGCCCAAGCCCGTAAATTCAAGACAGGCCTTCCAAAGGCCATTCATGTGGCTGAGTGGTCTGGCTTGAAATTCTGATCTATTCCTGGCTTAAACCAACTCTGCTGGATGCCTTTCTGCAGAGCTTCCTAGGCCACAGACATGTTACTTCGGCTCTGTCTTGCTGACTGGAAGTACACAGGTTAATGTCAATTGACTGCTTAGTACCTGACATATTGCAAAAGATAGTCTTCCTCCTCTTTTTGGTTTGCAAATGAAAGAAGGCAGAGCCACAACTTTTGTGAATGGAAAGGAAAAAATATAGGGCAGTGGTTTGTATTGTATCAAAATATAAGAAAGGCGAGAACTTTTTGGTGTCTTTAATCACTTATAGCTATGGTTCTTGAAACTGGTTCCAACCAAGTCAGAATTTGCTGGGGAGCTTCCTTTTTTGTTTTTTAAATATCCCCATGCCTGCACCATCCCTAGACCAATAAAATCGAAATTTCTATAATATGGGGCCTGGGGATCTGTTGCTTCTTAAAGTGCCCCAAACGAGTCTCCTGGGTCCCCAGGGCTGAGAACCCCACGTGACTGCAGCGGACATTGCTAATGCACTGTGCCTTTCTCTGCTTGCTGCTTCCACACATGTACCTGGCTGGCGCCTTTGCCCTGGGCTACGACACCGAGATGGAATACATGTCCCTTGTTAGGCTGTGTTCAGTTTCCTAGTGTAGCTTTTCTTTCTGTCATTTGACTTTCACGTTGGGAATTCTACCAGATTTAAGTGGTAACAGCACACAGTATTTGAGAGATAAAATGAATTTATTCAAATCTTTCTGAATTGTAAGTTGCTTATTATGGTCTGGCTGTTGGTAAAGTAAAAACAAGTTGCTGGATCGTTTCCAAATTCCACCGTCCTTCAAGTGCATATTCTCTTAGCCACAAGCGCTGGGGTGGTCTCACGTCAGATAACTGCTGGGAACTCCACTGCACCCCTGTGAGGGAACAGAGAGAAAAGACAGGTTACGTTTTAGTGTTACAGTGAAAAGAGTTCTGGGTTTAGGGATCCTCTGAGAACTCGGGAGTCTCCCACTGTCCATGGTCTGTACTTTGAGATTTGTTTCTCTAGGATAAATTCCTAGGAGAAGAGCACTAGTTTGAAAACTACGAAAACTTTTGAATTCTTGATAAATGTGATTACATTGCTTTTTATTTTTGTGGTGCTGGGGATTGAACCTGAAACCTTGCAGTTGCTAGGCAAGGGCTGTACCACTGAGCTATGTCCCCAGCCTGATCACATTTATTTTTGATAGCTTTAGTTCTGCCATCAAGAGTATTGAAGAATACCTATTACATGGCTCCTTGGCCAGCATAACTGTTTTATTCTTATTCATATATATTATATGTAGAACATATACATCTTATATGTAATACATGATAGACATTATATAATATACAGTATGCACATGTATTACATGTTATGTTTGTATGGTGTAGTAGTCATTGTTATTGCAAATGTGTTTCTTTGATTACCAGAAGGTCTAGTATTTTTACTTATGTTTTTCCTTTTGGTAAATGTTAGATGAGATCAGATACAGGGTTCTATGGCTATGGACAGGGAAATCTTATATGCACAGTGGCATTTGTTTGGTTTCCCAATTTAAATGAATGCTTTAAGAAATTAAGCTTTTGTTATAATTCCTGCAAATATTTATATATTTACTCCTACTTTTTTAATAATAGTGTGCATACATTTGAAACCCACTAAATTCTCCATAAATCTGGGTATTTCCTGATTTTTAAAAATTAAAAAACTTAAAAATTCATTTTATAAAGATACTTTACCATCATTCATAGAGGATTTGAGAAATTAACACAATAAAAGCAATAATGTGTTTTAGTGAGTGGTGCTGACCACATGAATTAAGTGAGTTTTAAAAGCCTCTTATTGCTTCAAAAACTCCTTGAATGTGACTTTCTTTTTTTTTTTTTTTGGTAACGGGGATTGAACTCACGACCTCACGCTTGCCAGACAGACACTTAAGCCACTAAGCTAAATCCCTAGCCTGAATGTGACTTTCTTTAAAGTCTTAAATTTTGAAATTTGAAATTTTTTTGGCTTCAAAAATCTTTAATCCATGTATCGTCTCCAGTTGTTTCTTAGGACCTATACGTGGATCTTGTTTTAGGATCTGTAATAAATTTTCTTGAGGGTGTGTACCGTGATCTCTCTGTGTCCTGGGGCTTGGCTTTCCTTGCCCTCTTAGGCTGAGGTGGCAGAGGGCTCCAGTCTAGAACTCTTGCTTTCTTTCTTGCCAAACATTGCTCTAGGCCTCAGGTCTGAGTGAAATACGCCACTGAACAGCAGAATGATCTTTTTGAAATTAGGGAAATGAGTCCATAGCAGTGTTTTCTTTTTCACTGTCAAAGTTGTGTTTACTTCTTTAACGTACAGAAGCTTTCTCCAGATCTGTATTAATGAAGTGTTACTGAAACTGGTTTTTCATTTTTAGGCTTCTGTGCAGTTATTTTTTTTAAGTTTTAGTGTACTTGTTTGGAGAATATTTTTGTCCATGCTTAGCTTTATTCAAAATGCATAGACTTGTCTACTACAAATTCTCTGGGAAAGAAGAAAATCTGTAATAACCTTTATTGTATATAATTTCCTATATTGTATATAATTATGTAAAGGCATAATTGAGCTTGAAAAGGGAAAGTGCAGTAAAATAAACAGATACTGCATTTGATGAGAGAAGAATTGGCTTGAGAACTTAAACAGCTTTATGTTCAACATTGTAGAAAGGTACTTGCTTATCTAAAACATTATGAAGTTTTTAGGTAGCTTTGGCAAATGTTAGAGTTTTAGTTTCTTTGGAAATTGTACTGCTAGTCACACTGGGTCCACCACATTTTCTTTCATTTGTTAGCAAAAGATTTCATATACATCACAGATTCCATACTTAATAAGATGATCATTAGTAAGTGAAACTTAGTAAATTAAAATTCAGGGTGAATTTCATGATGGGAACAGTGGCAGTTACGTTGATAACAAACAGCTGACTCCTGCCTCTGTTAGTAGGTTTTTAAAGCCATTTTAAAATAGGTGGGATTCATCTCCTTGAAATTCATTTTTGCTTGGTGTTTTAGATTTTATTTTCCCTCATCCAGGTCTTTTTTCCAGACTTTAACTAGGCCTGAATATCACGTTCATCTTTTTTTTTTCCTCTTCAGTATTTTAGTCAAACTTTAAAACATTCAGAAAAATTGAGGAAAAGATCCTCTCCCCTACCCTCTTCAGCCCTCTCTGTCCTCAGGTTCCTGCATCAGTTCAACCAATTACAGATTAAAATTATTTAAAAAATGGTGCTGAAATGGAAAGAGTTTTTTCTTGTCTTTTTTTATATACTACAGTACAATATAGCAGTGATTTGCATAGCATTTACATTGTATTAGGTTTTACAAATAATGTAGAGATGATTTGAAGCATATAGGAGGATGTATGTAGGTTATATGCAAATGGTACACCATTTTATACAAGGAATTTGAGGGTTTTGAATCCCAAGAGGTGTCCTAGACTCACCCACAGTGACCAAGGGATGACTGTGTGTGTGTGTGTGTGTGTGTGTGTGTGTGTATTTCTGTTTTGCTGCACCATTTAAAAACATGTTGTAGACTTCAAGACCCTTTTAGTGTTTACCTTTCAGATTGGCTTTGCCCTCTGTGTCTCTCATCCTAGCGAGCCTCCCCTTTATAATTCATTCTACACTTAATTCTTCCTTTCCAATTCCATGCCACTGTCCACTGCTGCCTCCTCCTCTCTGCTTCCATGCCTCCTCAGAGTAAAGGACACAGCAAAGTGCTTAAAATTCTGGAATCGGTCAGATCACGATGACATTCTGGGACTTGCTTCTTACCTGCTCTGTGTCCTCAAGAAAGTTATTTCTAAGATAGGAATCAAAACAATCCTACCTTGACTGGGTGGATTATAGGAGGAAGAAAGGATCTAATGCAAGCAGCCCCTTAGGGTCTAATGCAGCCTGCTCTTGTTGTGGTGATGGACAGATACACAGACAGAGCGGGCCTTCCATGCCCCATGTCCTGCTCACATACTCTGAGCTGTTCTCATTGCATCCCACCGCAGAGGAGGGATGTTCTGAGTACCTGCCTAAGCACTCAGTTTTCTAAGTTTGGTACTACATCCTTTTCTAGCCATCTTGCCTTTTTTCTTAGACACACGTTTTTTACCAACCTACATCTCTCAGCAAATGTGTCCACTTAATAATGCCAGGAGCTGAGCTCGGCCCTGGGATGCCGAAGTGAACAGCTTTTTGCCCTCAAGGGGGTGACCATCTAATAAAGATAAGTACACAATGGTCAGCTTGAAAATATGTCACTTGCAGACGATGACGGACGGAGGGAAAGAATCACCAGGGAGAGTCAGCTGCAGGCGTTGCCGTCACAGGGCAGACAGCAGTGTGACTGGCCACTGGACAGAGGACGCCAGCATTTAAGCTGCATCTTGGGTGACTGTAGCCAAAGGGCTTGGTAAGGTCCAGCAGGAGTAGCAGAATTAGAAGTCTTTTAGGGGACCCTTCACCGAGAATGTGACCTTCACACTTCAGTGCTTGCGGCATGGTTTGCTCCCAGAGAACAAGCAGGCACACGTCTGTCTAAAAGAGCTGGAGAGGGCTTCGGGCAGAAGGATACTGAAACCATTCTGTCCTCAGGAAGGGCCAGGGAGCTCTGAGGGACCCACTGTCCCCATTAAAAACTTGGGGATGACAGAAGCTGCCCGTCACATTTCTGGGGATGTCTATGTGTTTTTGGTGGTGGAAATCTGTGGAATTTGTGAATTTATAGAAAGTCTGGACTTGGTTTATAGAATAAAATTGATGGCTTGACCATAGGTAGAAAGATAATGACTGGTTTTATGTGGAACAGGATGGTTCATTTTAAGAGAGAAAGGCATGAGCTTAGTCCATTTTTTAAAAATGGATAATGGTTTTACCCCC